>PVJN01012706.1:0-50602 GCA_004026805.1 Lasiurus borealis
TAGATAAGAGATCAATCAAAGGACTTGTATGCATGCATATAAGCATAACCAATGAACATAGACACTGGGGGGTTGGGGTATGCCTGGGAGCGAGGGGAAGCAATGGGGAGATATGTATAAAAAATTAATAAAAATTAAAAAAAAAGAAAATGATCAACCAAAAAAAAAGGAGTTCCATCTTCAGGTTTGGCGGGATGAAGTTTGGCGCCCAGCATAGTTCCTGGGCGAAAAAGGCATGTAGTAGGGAATGAATGAGTGAGTGAAAGAAAGAACAAATTAGTTACAGAAGAAGTAAATTAGTACAGAAAACTAGAGAATAGGTCTCCAAAGGTCCAAGGAATTTCTTTCCAATAAGATGTTAAGTTCTTTGTAGCCGTGCAGAAGTGCTGAGCCCTAAGTTTGCAAGTATGGCCCCTGTCAAAACCTACCCACCTGTGAGCCGCACCATTCATTCATGTCAGTTTGAAAACAGATTGAGAAACTACAAACTGAAGAGATAACCCTGCTAAGTATTCTGATAAAGAATTAAATGGAATTTATAGATTTTTAATATAGTAGACTTAAAAGTCACAGGAAGCAGGAATAACAAAGAAGGGAGAGGACACTTTTGAAAAAGCTATTTTTTCCACTTTTATCTCTCTTTGGTGTTAAGGATACCTACCTATCAGTTAAGAATTTGGAAGTGATTATTCTTGATCAGTGTAAGTTATACACTATATCTGTTCATTTTGGATGCGTATTTGAAGCATCTATAGAAATACCTTGTTCCTCCCATTGTGTTTCTAACACTTACATGGTGAATTGCCTTATTCTCTTGATTCAGCAGTAATAAATCACATCCTTAGCAAATATAAAAGCCTTACCAACTAGTTATTTTCGTCATTCATAGCTACTATAATTTTAAAAATATTAACAAATTTTTACTCAGCATCACATTTCACATGAGTATGTGTTTCCTATAATTTTGCATGTGGCTTGTATAAAGATTGAAGAGCTTACAGGACTCTTGTGTAATTTGGCTCTGAAGCCAATGCCTAAACCTTAAGCAAAAAAAAATTACATATATACACACACACATACATACACACACACACACACATACACACACACATATATATATACACACATACAATGCCTAAAACTTTAGCAAAAAAATTACACACACACACACACACACACACACACATACATATATACATTTAGTATATATACTACATAATTTAGTATTCTGAAAGCAATGATTTTCTATGGTCTTAAAAAAAAAGAGACATTCTCTCTGGCATAGCTTTTATCCTAGTATTTGCCTTTACAGTTTGGAAATGTGAGCTAGACTTTAGGTTATTTTAAATTATATATTGCCATGTTTGGAAAAACATACCACTTTAGATGTTGGTCTCTTTTCCTGTCCCCTCCGTGCTCTCAGTAGTAGCCTTCCTCTGTTTTCTGTAGTTCTCCCATCTTTTTGCTTTGTTTTGTTTTCAAGCACAACTCAGGCTGAACTTAGTTAACGATGAAACTAGAGTCCCTCACTCATATGATTTGCCCTGCGGTAAAATGAAGCAATGGTGCGGTTGCTCACCTGGGCTAGAGATCTAAGGTTCTCTCGAGATCCTTTGGGAGACTATTTAGCTAAAGAGGTCAGCGATCCCATGTTAAGCCTTATCAGTAAAGAACTTGCAACTTCCAGTTGTGATTCTTTGCTTGTTTCACGGCGTCTCATGGCACAGTGTGTGTGAGTGCCGCCTTGTGGAAGCTAATCTCTGTTTTCTTTCTTTTTTTAAAAAAAAAATAGTGATTTTTCACAGAGAGGAAGGGAGAGGGATAGAAAGTCAGAAACATCCATGAGAGAGAGACATCTATCAGCCGCCTCCTACACGCCCCACACTGGAGATGTGCCTGCAACCAAGGTACATGCCCCCGACAGGAATCGAACCTGGGACCTCTCAGTCCGCAGGCCGACGCTCTATCCATTGATCCAAACTGGTCTCGGCTCTGTTTTCATTGGGGAAGTGATCTGAAGCCCGTACTTGTGATTCCCATGGAATGTGAGATCAAGTGCTTCTCTGTCCTGTTTGCAGGCACATACAGATGCGCAGACACACTGCACCATAACTATTCTGCCTTCTGCCTTGAACACTAACTTCCTCTTGCCTGTGCAGAGAAAGCCTTGAGAACTTGGACTCATTCCAGTCCCGTTTTGCAACGAAAGGTGTCCGCAGGAGCAGTGATGCGCAGGCATTGAGTGTCTCCTCAGTAACTGACCACTCCACAGTTTGAAGCAATGAGTACACTTTCCCAGAGACCCCTGCTTTCTCTCAGTGCAAAGTTTATACACTGCAGACTCTAAACAAAAATCTAAATGTCCAGATACTGTGGCAGAAACACAAACATTGCAGAGTTCTTTGAAATATACTTTTCCAGGTAAAATCACTTCCCAGGTAACAATGCATTTAATTTTAAAGGTGCTCTCTTTTTAAATGTGTAAGGGTTTCCACGGAACTGAGTAAGTTTTAGATTTTTTAAAAAAAATATAGCTCCTTAGGCATATTTTACAGTTTGAGGATTTTTTAAAAAGTATACTAATGGTTTATAACTTTTTGAATTAGAAAACAGATTTATTGCTCGGCAGTTTAAACTTCATTTTAATTTCACTTCACTCCTTATAGGAACTCCAATTGGATTATTTCTTTGTTTTAAAAGTGTAAGACATTATGTATTTAACTACAGTTTTTTGGAGTTGGAAGGTAAATGCAAGATTATCCTTGAATATTTTCAGTGTGTATGTAGAGTTTAATAAGCAAAAAATTTCAGTCTATAACTGACTTTCAAAGCATTTCCTGAACAGATGATTTTGTATGTTAGTGAAATCAGTGTGTGATCAATTTTTGTTTGTTTGTTTTGTTTAAAAAAAATCTCCGTTTTTCCCTCCACACAGTGAACCTGGCCACAAGCAGACTAATAGGTGCTGTGGCAGGCACCATTCTGGCCCTGGGGGTGATTTTTGGAGGCACGGGGTGGGGAATAGAGTAAGCATCTTTTTGAGTCTCAGAGTGTTTCCGTTTGGTTCCCGATGTGTGAGCTGCCCCTCACCCCCTCCTCCCCTGTGTCGTCTCATTGATGTGTTGCCCGTGGTGGTGCTCCTTGTGCTGTGATTTGGACGTGTTTGTGTCGTGTGGTTTTCTCGTGTAGTGAACCTTCTCCTGTCTGGAATAATGTGGGGCATGATGTAATCCTGGGTGCTTATGATGTCTTCACCATGGAGGCCATTGCTCCTCCACTTGAAAAGTAATGCTAAGATACAGACTTTTATTTTTTATTTTTTACTATTTATTGGCAAAAATAAGAGTGTTTTATTAGGACTTTTATGACCAATTGAATCATTACCAATCAACTAGATTCACCTATACCAGTGGCCGGCAAACTCATTAGTCAACAGAGTGGCAAACCATGGCCTCGTGAGCTGCAGTTTGCCGACCACTGACCTATACAATTAGGAATTATCAACAGTTGTAGCTCTTTTTAAGGGTAATCTGAATGATAGCAACTAATATTTTCTCCATTGAGTGAGAGGGCTAAAGGAAGCTTCAGCTTGTCTTTACAAAGAAAATATTTAGGATATTGCCTCTTTTTTAATAAAATCCTAGCTAATAAAAAAGTAATTTGCAAATTGACTGTTCTGCTACACCCATCAGCCAATCAGGAGCAAGTATGCAGCCACAGAGAGAGCAGGAGGCTTGGGTTTCCCCAGGCAATGGAGGAAGCCAAACTTTTCGCCCAAGGCCTCTGCTTAAGGCTATAAAGTTTTAATTATAGAAGATAAATAAATCCCAACAAAAATGGTAGCAGCCACAGAGCTGGAGAAAGCACGAGGCTTGAGTTTCTCCTGGTGATGGAGGAAGCCAAGTTTCCACAGCCTTGGCCTGCCTAGGCCTTCGCTTAAGGCTACAAAGTTTCAGTTATAGGAGATAAATAAATCCCAGATATCAGGGCCTCCATTTGGGTCACCAAGGGGCGTGGCCAGCCTGCAAACCATCACAGGCCCCTTGCCCAGACCACCCCATGCCCCAAGGGAACCCCCACCCTGATCTGGGACACCCTTCAGGGCAAACCAGCTGGCCCCCACCTGTGCACCAGGCCTATATCCTATATAATAAAAGAATAATATGCAAATTGACCACTACTCCAACACAAGATGGCTGCCCCCTTGTGATCAAAGATGACTGCTTCCATGTGGACACAAAATGGCCACAACAAGATGGCCAGCAGGGGAGGGCAGTTGGGAGGGACCAGGCCTGCAAGGAAGGGCAGATGGGGGTGATCAAGCCTGGAGGGCAGGGCAGTTAGGGGTGACCAGGCTGGCAGAGGAGGGAAGTTGGGGGTGACCAGGCCTGCAGGGAAGGATAGTTAAGGGCAAACAGGCTGGCAGGGGAGCAGTTAGGCATCAATCAGCTGGCAGGGGAGTGGTTAGGGAGTGATCAGACTGGCAGGCAGAAGTGGTTAGGGGCAATCAGGAAGGCAGGCAGGCAAGCAGTGGGAGCCAGCAGTCCTAGATTGTGAGAGGGATGTCCGACTGCCCGTTTAGGCCATCCCCTGTCCAACTGCTCAGTAGGATTGGGCCTAAACGGGCAGTTGAACATCCCTCTAGGGGTCCCAGATTAGAGAGAGTGCAGGCTGGTCTGAGGGACACTCCTCACCCCTGTGCACGAATTTCATGCATCAGGCCTCTAGTAGATTAATAATTCCAATTTGATATTTATATAAATATTTGGGAGCAAATAGCATTAAGAATCAAGAGACATTTAATCCAGACTTGCAAAACTTTAAGGGAGCAGTTGCAGATTACCTGATGGGTTTGTCTTTTGAGGAGCCAGAATATAAACACGTGGCCTACAGGCACTTGCCCATTGAGCTGTCCTGGTGCCTCTCTTTAGGTTGTTCTGCACTTGATCTCTATCCTCAGAATGACTATCGATTCTCCATGGGCTACTGCTCCCATGAGATTGCCAATGTACACGTAGACTAAAAGATTATTGTGATTTTCCCCCTCTGATGTCAGAGAGAGCATTTACAAATTACAAAAACCCTCCTTCGCATGCTGTATTTTCGGCTCACGGTGGTGATGCTAACACTCACAGCGGCCCAGGAACAAATGGCTAGAATCTTAAGGCAGCGGTTCTCAACCTGTGGGTCGCGACCCCTTTGGGGGTCCAATGACCCTTTCACAGGAGTCGCCTAAGACCATCGGAAAATGCAGATATTTACATCACGATGCATAACAGTAGCAAAATTTCATGGTTGGGGGTCACCACCCCATGAGGAACTGTATGCAAGGGTCATGGCCTTAGGAAGGTTGAGAACCACTGTCTTAAGGAATCGCCAGGCAACCTCCACTCAATCAGACCAAACCAGAGGCACATTGAGAACATCACTCACGTTTCTCCTGGGTCCCATCGGTGGCAGCACCCAGATGTTACCCTTTCAGACTAGGTCTGAGAGCCCCAGGGCTGGAAAGAAATAGCATGAAGAGGGAGGTCTGTAGGTCACAGGTGGGGTTGATTCCCTCAATCTCACCTGGGTTGAAGGGCTTGGATCTTATAACTCACATCCTATCAGTATGGACTGTGACACTAGTTAACCCTGGGGAAGATAAAAGTACAGTGGTACCTCGAGATACAAGTGCCCTACCATACGAGATTTTTGAGATACGAGCTGTCGAGCGAGCGAGTGATTTTTGCTTTGAAATACGAGCAACATTTGAGATAGGAGTCATTGCGTGGATCGGTCGGCTGCACATGACTCACCAGTTTACCGCAAATTGAGCGTCTCATAGTTTCCCACGCCTCAAGGTTATGGAACGAATTAAACTCGTATCTCGAGGTACCACTGTACTTGAAAAAAAATATTTTGTTTCTCCATCTCTGCTAGGAAATAAAGTATATGAGAAGTAAAATATTTCTAGAAAACAGACTTCTATAAAATGTCACGTGCACCTGTTGACTGGATTAGATATAGAAGTAACATTCCTTTTCCAGGGGGGGGGGGGGATTCCACACACGCATTGATGTGAAATTCCTCCTGGGAAGAAAGGTGGTTTTTTTAAAAACCATTCCAATTCCATTTTTTTTTAATGTAATTTATTGACTGTGCTAACTGAAGGGGTGAACTTTAATCACGTTCCCTTTGAGTCTCAGAGCTAGGCAGGATCGGGGCGCTTTGTTGTAAGGCACAGTCCTTGTCCTCCTTCCCTTCTGGTGTTGTTGGTTTGTGGCTATTTCTGGTTGTGACAGGTAAGTCTGTATACGTGTATATATATTTTTTCTAAAAAATAGATGTTATTATTCTCGGTGTAACCACTGTTGTTGTCTATTAGTTTACTGATTTTTTCCCTTTAAATTCTAAATTCAGAGTTGCTAAAATAGTAAACACAGTTAAATTTAGCAAATAGTAAATACTAGTTAAAAAGTAAAATAAAACCCACATAGTACAATGCAGTTTTAATGCCTCCTACTTTGTTACGGCCAGTGACATGTCATTTCATCACTAAGGATCCCAAGGACAGAGGCCTTCTTTTGCTTTGCTTTGGTTTCTACTCCTCAGTTTATCGTGATAAATCAGACATGAATTCTCAGGGGTTATGTATGTATTCTAACTCCAGCCTGTTTTCTGAGCCGGTAAAGTGTAAATCGTGTCTACAGCGTACATTCTGTACCTGGTAATATAACTATTGTTAAGTGTTTTAAAATGTGAGTCCCTATGAAGCTTTGCGGAGGAAACACGTACCCATGGAATGATGTTACGTTAGCGGAGGGGTTAGCAGACTCTGCAACAGGGCAGATGGTAAATCGTTTTGGCACAGATGTCTGCCACAACCTGTGACTTTGCTCTCTCAGCCCAAAGGCAGCTGTGAACCGCATGGGGATGAATTAGCTGGGTCCCAATAAAGCTTCTCTGAAAAAACAGTCAGATTTGGCTCGTGGGCTGCCCTTTGGTGTATTCCATCAGCTTTAGAGACAAACACATCTGGGTTCAAATCTCGCCTCCGTCACGTGTTGACTTCTAGAAGCCCTCTCTTTCTCCACCTGTTAAACAAGGGCAGTCCTAGTGCCTACCTCTTAGGATTGGGTAAGGATCAGATGAGACCATAATCCCAAGTGCTTCAAAGTCCACCCACCTGGTCAGGACAGCGGAGAGTAGTTAAACAGCTTTTGCAGCTCTCATTATTTCAGTGGTACCTCGAGATACGAGTGCCCTAACATACGAGATTTTTGAGATACGAGCGATTTTTGCTTTGAAATACGAGCAACATTTGAGATAGGAGTCATCGCTAAGATCGGCCGGCTGCACACGACCCACCAGTTTACCACGACTCGAGCGTCTCATAGTTTCCCAGGCCTCAAGGTTATGGAACAAATTAAACTCGTATCTTCAGGTACCACTGTATTTGTTATTATTATCATGGCTGTATCTCTAAAGGCCACTGAGATTTGCATTCTGTAGAACCTCAGTGGTTCGTGTGAAGCGTGTGTCCAAACCCGGGAGCCCCAAGAGACCTCATCCCTGAGATGCCCGTGGTAACCCCCAACCACCTTTCCTCGCACCCACAAGCACCGGTGGGTCTCTGGGTGGAAACCTAACGCGGCACACAGTCTCTCTGCTGCTGAAAGTGGCATCCATTTATGTACACAGTCGAGGCCCTGATGTGAGCAGAAAAGAGAATCTTTTACACAGAAACGAACGCACACACCAACCTGAGGATTTCAGGGGAGCTAGCTAACTGGGCCCTGTGACCTTGGGAACAGGGACATAGGGCGCTGTGCCTGCCTGTTAGCATCCGGTATGATGTGATCTTTAAAGTGATTCTCCTACTAAAGTGAACGTTGCTTACATTTAAGGAGAGTGGGCCCCGGTGTTGCCCATGTGAGTGGAGAGAATACACTGTAATACCCACTCTCCCTCCAACAGGGGAAACTCCGCTTTTCTGTTTTCATTTCCCCCCAAATTACCCAGTGAGTTTTATCCGTTATTTCTTGCCTTTGGAAGCCCGTGCTGCCGTTTAAACACTGCCTGGGTCTGTGCAGTGAAGAAATCTATCTTTGAGAACAAGACTTCCAAGCCAGATCTTTATCGGTAACCTCCTTCTGACTTGTGGATTTTAACTGTCTCCCGGCGGGGCATCAAACGTGTAGCATTCAGACAACTTTATGTGCCGCTTGAAAGAACACTCCAGGAGAATATTTCCTTTTCATGCCCTCGTTTGCAGCAGATTGAGCTAATTCTAATGCAATCGCGTTCTTGATACGCTCTTTTACTTGTTTGATTCATGGTATTGGGAAAGGGGAGGAGGAGAAAGACGCGCCATGACAGCAATTGGCGCGTTTGCTTCAAATTCTGCAAAAGGTGGATTTAATGGGACTTAATTGTCAGTGGTGCAGAAGCTGCAGATGTACAGGCATTCAAACCCCAGCAGTGAAATTCAGCTCTGTCAAAAAGGTGATTTATGTGTTTAGCCATCTTCCACGCAGGGTCCTGACTTCCTGACCCCCCGCTCAACTGCCTTTCCCTCGTGGTAACGAAAGTGGTTGGCTCATATGACTTTCTTCCCATGATCCTTTGTCACAGGTCCTAGTGCCACCAATCTCATAATAGGCTCCATCGCTGGTGCCATCCTGGTAGCAGCTATTGTCCTTGGGGGCACAGGATGGGGATTTAAGTAAGCAACGCCGCATGCCTTCTTCTCAGTGGCTCTGGCACTTCTCTTTTCTGCTTACATAACCAAGTTTTGAGTTCCTGCTACAAGTTTGAACAGTAAGACTGAGAAAAAATATCTCATTCGCAAACGGATCAGAAAAGAAGAAACATGGAAACACCAATGTCATCTTCAGGCAAGTGGAGAAACAGGAAATCTGAAAGGAATGCACATGCACGGGGTTAGAGAGAGGAAGTGGGAGATGTTTAACAGAAGACGATCAGCTTTTAGGGGTGAGCATTCTGAGAGACGTTTATGAGTACACAGGTCTGCAAGGAAACTGCAGTTGGAAATGGTGGACATAAACTCGTTGTATCTGGTTTAAACTGGTTTATAGTCCATTGACATTTTAAATTTTTCACACCCCAAGGAACCATTTGTTCATCATTACATGTCACACTGTATGTAGCTTTATGATTTTAAAAGCTTCATTGTTTTATAAAAACAGATTTTCAAAAATATTTTTATTAATTCCCTAACCACCTGAATTGGTTTCCCATTGGAATTTAAAGTGTGGTTTTGTGATACTTACTATTACTATTACTATTTAATTACCTGCAAATGTTGGCGTGAGTGGTAGGCCTGGTGTGTCTTCATAGTTAAGGGCCTTTTAGTTTGGATTATATATTGATCACGGAACTAAGTTCATTTAAATAGATGTGCTAGATAATCACAAATAATCCAAAATTTCAAACCTAATTCAGTTTATTAGATATTTCTATACCTCAGAATCATTGGTAATTACTTTCTATAGCTTTTCGTGCTGTATTGACTCACGATTTGTAAATAAGACCTCTTATTCAAAGCATTCCTCGTGATAAATTACATCTCCACCAGATCTATAGAAACAAGTTTCAGTGGGAAGTAAGGCTATTGCCCGAATTCAAAGCCCACTTTGTCTTCATCTGGTTTCACAATTGAGGAAGTTTTTGACCTGAATTGTCTGAACAATTGCCTTAATTAGGAAGTTTAGTTGGTTTTATATTTGATATCCTGAATTCTGTTTACTGAAACCAGTTAAAATGTTATGATTAGAAATTGATTTTGAAAGAAAAACAAACCCAAAGATGATTTAAATTAATTCAAGCCTGCAAGTTTTTTTTTGAGTGTTTTCAACTTGGAAGCTGTTATCAAATAGTGACTCTTTTCCACAGAGAGATTTATAAACTTGAATTCGTTTGCTGGAACGTTCGTTTTGGCACCAACGTGTTTTCGAAAACACAGTCCCAAGAGGCAACCCATGTTTGAATTTCTCATCACGATAGCAACCAGACATTGCCCGGAGACTGAGTCACTCATGTGGCACATGACAGAAGAACATGTTTTCGTTTGGACTGGTCTGATTCAAGCAAATATTTCTTAGTGCCTTGTTATTTGCTGTAAACAAGTCACTGAACATGACAGTTGTTCCATGATCCATTAGTGTATAATGCCCCCATTTAAATATGCCTCAAGGAAAAGAAATTTGGCTCACGCTCAGGCTTGGAAAACAGCCTACTGTGCATCTTCCCCATCCAGCTGCAAGCAGTATCCAATTTCCCATCTCAGCATTTGGAGATCAGAGCACAATTCTGTAGCAGGACCTCAAAACGGCGGCCTGGCCTAGCTCACAGCTTGAATTGCATGTTTCTTTGGGGAAAAAAAATGGAAAAGCCTTTTTATCGCTGTGTATATAAGTGGATTAGGCCCTGTTCAGATGAATTAAATCGGAGAGAGAAGTCTAATCAACATAACAGAAAGGGTGGGTGGGGAGAGGGGCGTGGAGTGAGGTGAGAAACAGCTGTGGGATTGCCGCGCAGGTGCGTACCGCTGTGCTAGGTCGATGTCCCTTCCCATGCCCTTCGACTGTCATAAAGAAAAACATCGTAGAACCGTGTGAAGTAAGTTTTTTATGTTCTGAAAAAACAAAAAGTGAAGGAGGGAAGTCACTTTAGGAGTTTAGATGTGGAGAAGCTGCTGCTTTTTCGTGCTATTGGTTGCTCCATGAGGATCTGAACGTGCTTTCCACTTTAATAGTGGCTCCGTGGTTCATAGTCAACACGAAAGATCTACAGTATGACTTTGCCGTAAAAGACTGTGGTTTCCTCACCACCTGGGCAGTTTGGGAGATGATTAATCCAGACGTGCTCTAGAAGTATAATTGTTTGCTAGCTGAACTGAAAGCCTTTGAGTTTCTCACTGAGTTCAATGAAGATACTAAAGAGATTCCCTCTAGAAGCCGAAGTTGAAAAACAGTTTGTAAGAAAGATCGCATTACGTACCTTTATTGGACATCCCTCCTGCATCAGGTTTTTATTGCCAGCAGAGACATTGACAAAGTAACCTGCAGCATTGGAGGGCACACAGACTTCCACATGTGTGAACTGCTCAGGGGGAGTGCGGCTTTTCCGTAGTGTCACGTGTCTTTGGGCAGAACTCTGAGTAACGTGGACGTGGAAGAAGGGTCATGCTATGCCTGACCCATTCACGTACAAATGAGAAATGCAGCAATGTCTTGGTCCCTGACACACTGCCATCTTTTATAGTTTTTTTTCTCGTAAACCATATTTCCTCTGAAACAGGTGGTAAAAAGCAAGAGTGCATGTGAGTGTGTGTGCAAGTGTGAGTATAGGTACCTTTGTGTGTGTAAGGTGATAATGAAGGTTTATCAAGATTATTGTGGTAAAATAGAATATAAGTTTGTATTACTTCTTCGTAGCAGAGTCGTAGAGTCTGAAAGCTTTGCTGAATGAGAATAAGACTTTCATAAGCAAGGTTATAGACTTCCTGAAAAGAAAAAAAAATGCTTTATTTGGTAGATTATTTTATTTTACATAATATCCTGATCTGTTGGGCAATGTGGTAGATATGCCTTAGTAACTTTAGTTAATTTCATACTTTAAAAGTACGAGGTGTCTAAGGAACGGTGTAGTCTATATATTTCCAGTCTTTTGGGTCTTTAGGATTTTTCTCTGAGTCATCTGTGCAAAATAAGTAAAAACTCTTGGCATATCAACTTGTCCAACATTTCCCCCATCTGCATTTATTTACCTTCACCCCCTGCTCCTCATCCTCTCCACACTTACACACACAGACGAATGCTGTGGTGCAGAGGATTGCAAACTCTGTCCTGACTCACAGGGACTCGGAGCTTCTATCCAATGTTGTATAATAATCTACTTGATTAGGTCATGAGAGCTGTTGCTTTTATTAGATTTTGGAAAAAATTATGTACATGAAGGGACATTTTAGTAGCATCTTCTCTAAAGCTTAGGAAAGGTGACAGTTATATGAAAAGAACATTTCATATCTCCATTGAAAGTAAACAGAATTTCCGTCATTACCTCGCACATGGCTTTTTTTTTTTTAAATATATATTTTATTGATTTTTCACAGAGAGGAAGGGAGAGAGATAGAAAGTCAGAAACATCGATGAGAGAGAGACATCGATCAGCCGCCCCACAGTGGAGATGTGCCCGAAAGCAAGGTACATGGCCCCCGACCGGAATCGAACCCGGGACCTTTCAGTCCGCAGGCTGACGCTCTATCCACTGAGCCAAACCGGTCTCAGCCCGCACATGGCTTTTTAACTGCCAATCTCTAAATCTGAATACAGGAAAACAGGTGAGCTATGGTCACTTATGTGCACATAAAATATAGTTGATGGTAGTAGGAAAGAGAAATTCTAGGTGATAGTCGGAAAATTACTTGAAGGTAGGTAACAGTGACATAGTTTGGTGACAATGCAAATCACGAGATTTTAGGGTGAGTATTGGGTTCTTTCAACTATACCATAATGTCTCAGTCTGTGGAACCCCCTCACCATGTACCACTACCCCACTACTTGCTCTCTCCATGGGGTTCAGTGACAGCAGTGGCGATACTGGCCTGGCGGAGCTGCTCTTACATTAAAGTAGCTAATTTAGTGAGTGTGATTATCATACGTGATTTCTTCTCTCAGAAGTTTCTTGGGTTACACACTCTTATGGAGCCTGACTTTGTAAGCAGTGCCATGTGACCTGTGTTACTTCACTGGCCGTGGTAAAGCACAGACTGTTTAGGTACTCACATAACTGAAAACTTAAAGGACCCCATCTGGATGAATACAAGGGAAGTTAACTAAGTAGTGTGAATGGCAAGTTGGATGAAATTGGAAAGGAACTTAATATCGCTAAGGATATTTTCTCAGAAGAATACATGTCTTTTTAAAAATTCACTTTGGGTTTTTTACAGAGTTAGGAAATGGGACCAGTGTTACCCCGTTTTTCCCTGAGGAGCATAACCAGACTGGGTGCTTATCCGAATTCCATGACCGGATCCCAATGCAAAATCCCCCCGGTGCCTGCTGCTCCGGTGTTAGGCAGTTTCTCTCTCAGGTTGCCGGGCGGACCGAGTTCAGCCCCCTGACTCAACTCCTGAGGAGGTGAACTCAGTCTGAGGTTGCCTAGAAAGGGTTAAGAGAGGGGTTTTGGAGGTGCGCAAGGACTCATTGAGGAGAGATAAGAAGGTGATAGCAGTGGATCAATATGCCATTGAAATACCTAAAGTCTTTACAATCTGAGATGGTTGTTGTTAACTGAAGAGTTGTTTTACTTTTTTGTATACATGTATGTGTGTATACTATATATCGTGGACAAAAGTCCAGGTTTTTCAGAAGTAGTAGAAGTCAATGAAAATGGGGTCAATGCAAGGTTTGTGATTTATAGTAATATTTTGTAGTGATCCAGAAATACCTTATAGGTTATGATGAGAAAGTTATTTGCCTCACAGTCCTAGTGAACAGAGAATATTCAGGTGAGACAGCCGTGGAATGAAAATAATAAGTACATGTCTACGATAGTTGTGCTCTCATATTGCGATTGAACGAAAAGACTTAGATATAGAAAATTCAGGACAAGCAGTTGTCAACCTACAGTAGACCATGGTGGTTACAGCTTCTATGTGAAGGACCCTCACAGTGAGCCTGCTGTGGGAGTGTCTCTTTCGTCCTCATGGGGAGGAAATGCGGCCCCAGAGTCCCCTGTGGGTACGCAGATGCCATTTTCTGATAAGTACGTGGTTCTGAAGCACGGTTTAGCCTCCTGGTCAGCCTGGGAACTAGTCACCCTGTTGGACGTTGTTTCTGTTAAAAAAAAAAAATGCAATCTAAGCTTCAAAAACTGACTTTTAGAAGAAGCACAGAGGTTGCCTGTATGTTGTGCCGAAGTAGGATTTCATATCTCCGTTTAAAAGCGAACTGGATTGTAGTTCTGACCTTGGACATGACTGTTCACCTGACATTCCCTGCATTTGAAGAAAGGAATTTAGATGTGGGCAATATAGTCATTTCCATGCATAGCAATAGTTGGCTTGGTATTGCTTCTACATACATTGTAATGGAGAAGACATTAGTTTAACATTTCTCTTGAGTTCCAGTAATGCATAGCTAACTAGTAGTCCTTCAAGATCATATTACAAGGTCAAGCGGTCCCTGTTTTCCCCCACCCGACTGACTGGGAGTGTGGTTCCTGATATACTTACCTTCAAGGGCTATGATCATGGACAGTAGATGCACTGCCTGTGCTCCGGAGCAGACTCAGGGACAGATGAATTATGGGATATGTCCCTGTTGGTCTCATCTCGATTTCTAGGGCAGCATCAGCAATGCATGCTTTCGAGAATATTAACTCAAAGGAGGGTTGTAAGGTGGCGGGTGATAGCGAAGAAAAGGAAGTAGCGCTGTTGAAAACGTGTTTGCTGCAATGATTACCTGCTAAGTCAATGAACCATGTGTTGAGGCCATTAAACATGTTTTAATGAAAACTTTCAAAAAGAAAAGGAAGTTTTTCTTTAAAGATTTTTGGATGTGATAGTTCAAAAAAAATAGCATCAATGTGGTCATCTTGAGGGAAATAATAACTTTGCAGGATCAACTTTGAACTTGGGACTTTGGTGTTTTTTTTTTTTTATTTTTATTTTAAATTACCTAGAGGGGAGGAAGAAGATGCTGTAATCCTTTTGGTACTCAGGGCTGTCAGGGCATCCAGCTGCCCTGAGTGAGCGGGCAGGGGAACGGGAGCTGCCGGGGACTCCTCGGCCTCCAGTTTTGCATGATGCCTCGGGGGCAGCAGCCTTGCACCCGCCCAGTGCGCAGATTAAATGCATGAGCCTCCTTGCTTGATGCCCCACATGAAACCAGACCATGGGGAGGTTGCAACCAACTCTTGTGGCCTTGTACAAGTGTCTTGCTGGTTCTTTCTTTTCTCGTTTGAAACCTCAGAACCATTTTTTTTAGGAGACTGGACACTGTGAGCGAGGCATTTGAACTTGTTTCTGTCAACTAAGCTACCCTGCTGCATTTGCTTAACTAACCCGAGCCTGTGTCCATTCTCCTCAGAGTGCACTCTCTCCCTGTGCGCTCTGACCTTTGACTTCCTAGACATGAAAAACGCGTGTTCCACAGTGTGGTAAGAGCTCACACACCGAGGCAGCACAGTCGCTGGGTATAGAACAAGGCGTTTTGCCATCTTGGCAAAGGCTGACTCACCGATACAGAACTCACAGGTCCCGGAAGGAATCAGCTACAAGACCTTGAGAGTTCTAATAGCCCCCAAAATGGAGGAGCCTCCATATAGTAATAATTTTGATCCGGCTACAATTAGCTCTGTCAGTTACTTCTGAAATAAGAGATAAATTGGGCTCGTGAGACTGTCAGTGATTTCCCACGAACCCCTGCAAGCTTCTTTTGATCTTCACAAATGAATGTGTTCTAGCGGAGAGATTGTCAAGACATTCAAAAGTGTAAGAGGTTCTGTGTTTCAATCTCGAGTTATTTCGGAAAAGCTGCCTCAGTGTGAGCTGATTACTTCGCTCTGGAACTAGTGTTGTCATTATCGTCACCCTCTTCTTATCGCGATCTGACTAATGTTGTGGATTTCTCCCCCCCTCCACTTGCATCTTCTTTTGACGCACTCGGGAAGAAATGTCAAGAAGAGGAGGTTCGATCCTAGTCAGCAAGGCCCCATCTGAATCAGCTGCGGCGGACGAACGGTGCCTCGCACGGTTGGATTCGGGATGTGACACGCTTTCAGCAATGTTGCCTGTAAACAAAACACTGGGTGGTCATGACTGTAGAACTCAAGTTGGGGTGACCGGGATGAGGTCAAAGAAAACTGTCTTTTTTTTGGGAAATCATTTCAAAGAACTCCTCCCACCGCCTGTCAATAAAAGGGGAGCAAAAGACAATGTTCTAAGATGAACTGTTTCAGAATCTCTCTCTCTCTTTTTTTTTTCCTAAAGGAAGAAGGAACAAAAACAACAAAAAATTAAGTGCAATAAATGAACCATTAAAGATAGCAAAACGACTTCCTTTTTCTTCCTCAGCCTGCTGGCACTTAATATCTTCTACATGATCTGGCATGATTTCTTTTCTCCTTTCCTACCGACGACACACTCCAGTGGCATGAAGATCTAATTTTCGAAAGGGTCAAATCTGCATGGCATATCTACAACAAGCAGCTAGCAAGCCAATCCGCAGCCCAACCTGCAACCGAATTCCTAAGGTGTAGACGACCGGGGAACACGAGGAAGCTGCCTGGCCCCGCCCCCCAGTGTAGACCAGGCCACCAACTCCCTGCACTTGTTGATTCGTTCTCCCACTCCGTTTCTCTCGCACCGGGCAGCCGTGGGACACGGGAGCTGGGACGTAAGCGTGGGTACTCTTGTATAGTTCTTTTGTAAATGTAAATATGGAAATAAGAGATTTGGACACATCCTGTTCACTTGTCTGTATTGAAGTATTTTTCTTGTAAAGGTTCTCTGTGAAATCGAGTTCATTGTTCGCTCCCCATCTTTCTGTTTCCTTTTCGCCATGTCTCTGTCTCCGTCCTTCTCTCTAGTAACGTGTTGTACAGTGATCGTTGGGCTTGCTTACAAACAGACAGATGTGGCCACAGATACAAAGAGTTGGGGCACAAAAACAGGTGCGATTTAAGAGCGAAATGTTTGAATGAAACAAAATGCTTTGAAACCAAAAAAAATAAAAGATGAGGGAAACACACAAGAACAAAATAACCCATATTAAAAAAACCCCCAAATTATGTAAATGCAAATACATGTCCTAGTAAGTCTCTAAAATTTTTTGTTGTCATTATAAACATATGTATATAATGTAAGAAAGTAGACACCCTTTCAAATTAATCACTAAAGTGCCAAGCTCATGATGTTAGTGTTTGGTTTTGACAATTTTCCCCTCTGTCTTCAATGTGAAAGGAGGATAAACTTAAAGCCTTAAATTAAAAATAATAATAATAATAATTTTTCAATGTTGAAAGCTTGGATAAAAAGTTAAGCTTTCCATTTTATTCATATCTATTACTATCAATATTTTTCATTCACGCTTCATCTTCCTGCCTCAAAATATATAAGGCAGAAATCCACTGTAACACTGGTGATGAGACAGAAACAACAATCCCCTTTCTGTGAGCACTTCTAGAATAGTCTTTACTTCTGTGTGTTGTGTTTTCAACAAGGGGTGGGGGGCATGGTGTGTGGCTGGTCTGTGGATAGTTGTGCTGGCTCACAGCGGGGTTCTACTATACATACAGTGTCACCTTCTTTTCCCTCCAGGAAGATTTGCAGATGTAATCTGGATTCCCCAGTCCCTCTGAGTTTAGCCCACTTTCACTGAGGTTTCTTCTTCCATTAATAAGTTCATGATCGCTTCAAGAGATCAAGTGTTATATACATGAATAGAGAAACTTGGTCCTGGCTTTGATTTGAATGTAAAACATGGTACATGATCCATTCAGTGAATGTCCATCTAGAGATGAGCTTTCCTGGAGGCTCCAACATCCCCATCCTTCTCTAGCGAATTTCTTTCAGGAACAGGACATCAGTTATACTCTTCACGTCGTGACAACTATGTCAGTGAACTGTAAGTCCCTTTTCAGCACTTTTCATGATGCTAGTCTCACAACCTTGGCTTTGACTTTGCAAAGGATTATGTCCTCAAAATGTGCTCTTAAAACAGTGCAATTTTTCCCACATATATTGTTTTCTTTCCCCCTCCTTTTTTCTCTCTCCCATTCCCCTCTCCTGCTCGCCCCTCTTTCCCATATATTTTTAATCATGGAGGTAGCACAGTCCTAGAGCAGAAACTTTACTTTCTATCTGCTACAATAGACCATAACCTAACATCTTCCTCCTGCTGTTGCTTTCTGAGTACTAGGTGCTACACAGGTACATAGTCTTTCCCTAGAGCTAGCTGTATGTGTCTGTTGTGCTAACAGGGTTCTTTCTCTACAAGGTAGACCGGCCTTCTTCTTGGCTTCCTAAGACACAGGTTGTACATATCCCTTCCCTGGTGGCAGTGGCTCTTTCACCTGCGAGGAACTCAGATTACCTGGCATTTCTTCCTGTCGCTGCATATTTTTGTCTCTGTTGCTGGATCCTACTCACTCGTGGATTCTCAACCACCGCTGAGTCCACCATATACATTTCACTGCTCTTCCAGAGGCACCACGTGACTTAATAGAAACACAATCATGGTGGTTACAAAACAAGTTCAATCTTGATCATTAACTTTTGAGCATTTCACAAACAACATTGTAAATGTGCGATGTTAAGTTTTAAATCAGACCACAGTGGTCCCCAAATATTATGTACATATGACAAAATGTCTGTGTAACTTTTTGTTACACTGGCAGTTTCATAGGTCACTAAACCTATGCTCCAATGTTAAATTAATTGTGTGTATATGTAAAATACACAAGCTTTAAGCTGTGTGTGTATGAATATGAAAGATTATGCAACCATACCAATCGTCAACAATGGATTCTAATTATTTTTTGGTGGTATTAGGTTATGTAGTTTCCAACTCTGTTGTATTTTCTCTTGCACATGCTGTTCATTTGCTGATTTTTTTGTGATTCTTTATTCATTTGAGCTCAAAGCACAAGCATTGTCACCGTTTAATGTTACCCAACAAAAGATAGTGTTAACTAATGACACGTTCCCATCTCACCCGCTCTATGTTCACTGCATTAATGACCAACACATGGATGAGGAAGTGTAGGCTAACTTCATTGCTCACCTAGGATACTGCATGAGCCCACTAACTTAGAGCTACTCTTAGATAAATGAGCAGTACACATAGGTGCATGCTATGGAACACGAGTCACGTAGAGTTGCGGAGTTTTACCAAGCGGTATGTGTGTTTTTGGTTTGCTTTTCTGTTTCCCCTTTACTATGCAAAGGGATGGGAAATGCACAAACTTTTCAAAGACTAGTGTCTGGAGAACTTTACAAACAATACTTGAACCCTTTCTTTAAAATCATCCCATTGTATTTTATAATCGTTCCTTCCATTGTTGATTTTCCTTTTTAAGTGGCTTGTAATTTTTTTAAGTGCACAACCTGAAGCTCTGTTTGAAGTGAATAAATTCCTTCATCACCTTGTAGGCTGCCTATGAATGGAGATTCGGTACTCATTGTATGCATCTTTTAGTCAAGTCTGTATTAAAACTTTTGTTAGCATAAATGTTGCGACTTTGTACTTTGATCATTTATCGTAACCCCCTTTCCTGGGTTCGCTGGGATTGTTGAGTAAATGGCCATGTGCCAGATGTCATCAAGAGTTTTAGCACAGGGCTCTCTTAAATGCTCCCCGAACATGTAAGCAAAATGAAATAAATCTCTGAGTAGGGATAAATATAATCCTGATTAGGATTCAGTTTCATTGGGTTTATTGGAAATGCTTTGCATCTCATAAACCAGAAAAAAATCAGGTTAGAATCACACCATGATGAGTTTGGTTTTTTTTTTAATCCTCATCTGAGGATATTTTCCCACTGATTTTTAGAGAGAGAGGGAAAGACAGAGAGAAATATCAATGTGAGAGAAACACATTGATTAGTTGTCTCCTGCACATGCCCCGACCAACACCAAGGCTGGAGAGGAGCTTGCAACCGAATCAAACCTGGGATGCTTCAGTCCTCAGGCCTATATAGACTCTATCCACTGATCCAAACTGGCGAGGGCCAATTTTTTTCTTTACTGGTGCTCTTCTGTGTTTAAAGGGGGTGGCTAGTAATCACATTCACACTTTTGACCCGGTACCAAAATTACAATCAAGCTGTAAAGGAAATTGAAAGTGTTTGTTATTCCAACTGTGTTATCAAAAACATTGTAAAAACATTGTAATAAGGGTTATGTCCTTGCACATCACATGGAATTGTTCATCAAATTGACATTTCTTCATGACTGTTTTTCAGAATGTCTCCTCTTCATCCCCTATATTAAATATAAAATGTAGATATCTTATATAGCCATTGCCCTGATATCTTGCTTCTCTGATGTGAGTTTGAAGGGGCTTTCCGTTTCCTATGGGATAAAGTCCAACCCTAATAAGGTGACAAACTTCTGCCTGCCTTTTATGACTTCCACCTTATTTATTTAGCCTTCATTGGCTCTTATTCTCTCTCTTACTCTTATTCACCCTACTGAGAGTTCCCTCAAAGCATCTCTTCTAGCCAGGTCTGAGTCATCTTATGTAAATTTTATGTCCACTCACCATAATTCATTTGTTTCTATGTCAGTTCCTATAATAAAAAAGATAGGAACACTTAAAATAACATGAATATTATACTTTAAATCAGAAAGCATGCTGTGTTTGATTTGAAAAGAATTAACCTGACTTTTGATAGGTTTTCCTTGAAGTCATTCTGTTTTTGATGTTGACATAGAAATGAGTTTTACTTCGTGATCCCTTGGTAACTGATGAGAAAGGTGACCCAGAAACCAGAACTTTCTCCATAGGGGGACAGCAGCCCTAGAGTTAAAACGTTGATGTGAATAATTAGATGATCCATATGCTCACGATGGAAATCTTAACTAACTTTTGAAATTTAAGATAGACGCCCATTAGGGACTGCTATTCATTAACTTATTAATTCAACCAATATTTATTGAGCCTGTATGTCAGGAACTCCTCCTAGAAATTACAGGAACAAAAGACAATTCTTGGCCTAAAGTTGCTCACAATTTAGCTGGGAGATGCAAACGGTTAAAGATGATAAATTGTGAACGGAGTAAAAACTTACGAGGGGCAGGCGGAAGAGGGATGAGGAAGGCTCCCTGGAAGAAGTGATTTTGAACAATGTTGGAAGACGACAAGAGTTCGCCAATCTAGTAAAGTGAACAGAACGCAATGTGTGCTGGGAGCCAGGAAGAGGAGCTCTGACCCTTGGTGTAAGTAATGCTAAGTATCTGATCCCTCTGGCCTGTGTTTCCTTCCGTCCTCCTTCCTGCACGCCCTCCTTTCCTCATCTATAGAAATCCTTTACTGCTGGGCCAGGTCTCAAGAACCTAAAGCTGAGCTCTCAGTCTTGTGAGCAAGCTGCAGCATGTAGATCCATGCAGTAAGTGCCCTAATAGACATAAATAGTAGTTGCTTCAGGAGAAGAGAGGAGGGAACTCTGTCCCTGCCTTTGAGATCAAGGAGGGTTTCTCAAAAGAGGTGACATTTGAGCAAAAAAGCTGTGCAATGGGACCAGTATTATAATCATTCGTGTTTAACCGGGGCTCCTTTTAACTGGTAGAAGTCCATAGATGCTTTGGAGGAAGAACAAACTGTGATGTTCAGCCTAACCTTCTACTTCAGGTATCTGGCTTCCTTTTGCTTGTGTGAAGATTTTTACAAGGTTGTCCATCAGAAGCTTGTTTTGTTTGTTTGTTTTTAAGCCTCACCCAAGAACATGCTTAGAAAGAGAAAGGGAAGAAGAGAAAGTATGAGAGGAAGAGAGGGAGGAAGGAAAAGCGAGAGAGAGAGAGAGAGAGAGAGAGAGAGAGAGAGAGAGAGAGAGAGAGAGGTGTGAGAGAAACATCTATTGGTTGCCTTCTGTATTTGCCCAGTGCCCAAACCAGGGACTGAACCCAAAACCAAGGTGAGTGCTCTGACTGGGAATCGAACCAGCAACCTTTTAGGTGCATAGGATGATGCTCCAACCAACGGAACTGCTCCAACCAACGGAGCTGCACCAGCCAGGTAAAAGCTTATATTTTTAGGTAATTTCCCATTGATGTGCTCATCACGGATCAGTCTTAAATGTTTGGTGTTGTCATAATGACAAGAAAGGTTTTTTGACCTGACCTGTAAGCTTCTAATATTTTCTTAACATCAAAATCCCTGGCTAATTTCAGCCTGGATAGAGCAAGGGGGTGGGTAAGGACATAAATGTTTTCAGAGCATCATTTAGAAAGCCCTTCAGTGAATGAAGGGTCAAAATCATTTCTCCAAGTGCAGCTGCATTTCCGGCCCCCTGCAGTTAGTTTATCTGCCTTATGTCTTGGAAAGGCTGTTTGACCAGAACAAGTGCTAAGCCACGTACATGACTTCCGGAGAGGAAGGGAATGCCATGACCCCTCGTTACCTGGAAACAGTTGTCCTGTTGGGACCTGGCGATGCTCCTTTGCCAGCTGGTTTCCCATGTGCGCCCACACTTGCCCTGGTGTGTCTACAAAGACTGCATAGAGCAGCGGTTCTCAACCTTCCTAAGGCCGCAACCCTTGCATACAGTTCCTCATGTGGTGGTGACCCCAACCATGAAATGTTGCTACTGTTATGCATCGTGATGTAAATATCTGCATTTTCCCATGGTCTTAGGCGACCCCTGTGAAAGGGTCTTTCGACCCCCAAAGGGGTCGCGACCCACAGATTGAGAACCGCTGCCATAGAGTCTCCCCTGTGAGAGCATGTATTTGATTGTGATGATCACTGAAAACCAAATACAAGCTGAGTAAATCAATTGGTCCTACAAAATCAAGGCAGCCAAACAGGAAAAAAAAAAAACAACACAAAAAACCTGAAACAAAACAAAAAACAAACTTCCTCCTGAAGGATCAGGAGTATATCAAGAGTCCTTGAGATCCCTTTGGCGCTGTAAATAGCCTGCAGCCTCGGGAGGTAAATGAGCTGCCGCGGAGCTCCTGGCCACGTCAGGTCTCAGAGCGAAGACTGGGGCAGGTATGACGTGGGTGTACGTGACATCAGGAGGCCTCCGTTCCGCAGCAGCGGCCCCAGCTTTGCAGAGTCACCGTGACTCCGGGAGAGGCAGTGAAGGGATTGTATAAACGGCCTTTCCTGCGTAGGTGAAAGAGCTATAAAGCTCGGTGGCAAACCTTAAGGTCTGTAGACGCCAATGTGCAAGATGAGCGGAGCAACCCAGTAGAGGGGGCGCGAGGGATAAGGGAGTAGGAGCTGAGCTGGAGAGCACATCCCCTGCCTCGACTCAGCTCCAGCCAAGTGTCACCATTGTCCAGCCAGTTGGCCCCTTCCATGTATTTTTTTTTAGAGAAGCCAGAAATCCATGTTTGTATGTAAAATTTCTCTTTTTAAATCATGCAGCCTGTTTATGTTTTAATAGCAACGTGTGGATCAAGGAGGTGCAAACAGAACCTGTCTTCGTGTAGGATTAAGCCTTCGTGTAGGATATTGGCCCCTCGTAGGTCACTTCTGCATACGTTAATGAGGCATTTTCACGTGTGGCCCTGGGAATCCTCTGGTAGCTCCAGGGAGTACAGAGATGCAGCCTCGCTCCCAGTCAGGTGGGCCATTCATATATGTGTGCGTTCTATGTACCACGTTCTATGTTCTACCGGTTCCAGAAATGCAGAAAGGGATGGGACAGTCAAATTAGTAAGGCAAAGAAGTATTGTCTAGCCCAGTGGTTCTCAACCTTTCTAATGCTGCGACCCTTTAATACAGTTCCCCATGTTGTGGTGACCCCCAACCATACTTCATAACTGTAATTTTGCTATTGTTATGAATTATAATGTAAATACCTGTGTTTTCCGATGGTCTTAGGCGACCCCTGTGAAAGTGTCATTCGACCCCCAAAGGGGTCGCGACCCACAGGTTGAGAACCAGTGGTAGCCGAAACCAGTTTGGTTCAGTGGATAGAGCATTGGCCTGCAGACTGAAGGGTACCAGGTTCGATTCTGGTCAAGGGCATGGCATGTACCTTGGTTTCGGGCACATCCCCACTAGGGGGCGTGCAGGAAGCAGCTGATCGATGTCTCTCTCTCATTCATGTTTCTAACTCTATCTCTCTCCCTTCCTCTCTGTAAAAAATCAGTAAAATATATTTTTAAAAATAAGTATTGTCTAGTCTGTCGCTATTGGCTCAGCCTGTTTCCTCTCCTGGAAAGACTTCCTCTCTCTCCAGTGTCCCCAAATGTGAAGAGGCCTACGCATGAGCTGCCACTTTCAATGTTGACTTCCTGTTACCCTGTGTGGCTGAGGAGCAGACACTGACAGCCTAGTATGAAGGCAGCCTGCCTGAGGTATTCCCTTTGGTGGTGCTTTGGGTGCTAAGTTTATTCAAATGTGCTCAATTGTGGGAGAACAAGTCGTGTACAGGCAAATCGGCTTAGTCTCAGTGCTCATTCCTCAGTGCTCACTGAGGCAGCTTAGTGGCTACCTGGATCCTAAGCCATGTCTATGTGATGCTGTGATTGATTGTGGATGTCTGCTGCCTGGTAACCAGAGGTATCTCAACTAGATCCGCACAGATCTTTTTTTTTTTTAATATATTTTATTGATTTTTTATAGAGAGGAAGGGAGAGAGATAGAAAGTCAGAAACATCGATGAGAGAGAGACATCGATCAGCCGCCTCCTGCACGCCCCACAGTGAAGATGTGCCTGAAAGCAAGGTACATGCCCCCAACCGGAATCGAACCCAGGACCTTTCAATCTGCAAGCCAACGCTCTATCCACTGAGCCAAACCGGTCTTGGCTGCACAGATCTTAAGATGGTCTTTTTCTGACTCTCAAGGCCAATTGGACATAGGAGTGAACCAGCCAACACGACTAATTCAGAGGTCTCTATAAGTTTCTGGGTCCAGGGAAATATGGAAAAGAGGTGTGAGCAAAGCACTACAGAAGCTGAAAACTCCAGCAAGGAGAAACAATTTAATTTTTATTGTGTTTTTCTGAGTAATTATGAAAATCGGCACATTTATTGCAGTAAATTGCCAAATAATAAAAAAGTAAAGAAAATTAAAACCACTACAATCTACACCAAGATGTAACTTCCATTAATACTTTGTTAATTTCTTGAAAACCCCCCACCACTACCACAGAATCAGCTCCCTGAGAATCTGTTTTCATTCCCCTGCTTATTTATATATGTGTGTGTTCTATGTACCATGTTCTATGTTCTACCATTCCAGAAATGCAGAAATGGATGGGACAGCCAAATTATTAAGGCAACGAAGTATTGTCTAGCCTTTCAGTATTGGCTCAGCCTGTTTCCTCTCCTGGGAAGACTTCCTCTCTCTCCAGTGCCCCCAAATTCCTATGCATCCCTAAATGTCACCTCAAATATTACCTCCCTCACAAAGTCTTTCCTGATCCTTCTATCGCTTTCTAGGAAGGTCCAGAGAGTGTGGGAGCCCCAGTTAGTGTCGGAGCTGGGATGAAACAACAGGCTTAGGGGCTCCAGAGTCCATGCTCTAACAACATCACTTTATGTTCCATCTTATATTCCCACTTTCCAGTTGAAAAAAAAATCAAATTTGAAGAGGTTTAACACCTTCCTTGAGATACCATTCTTGTAAGTGCCAGGGCCAGCTTCAGGCAGTCCAACTGAGGATCCTTTTCTGAACCCAGAAGATCAGGAAACAGGACATTCAACATGAAAAGATGGGCAGGAGGGTAGCAGCTAGAGGGAACATCTTCCTGCCTGCTCACCTTCCTGGGCTGCTTCTGCTAGGAATATTGCTGGAACCACCCCCTGCTTGTGGCCAGGCCGAGGACATGGAGGGAGTGTCCAAGTTTACAGGATCTGTATTATAAAAGCAATTTCTTAACCTTTTGTTAGAACTAGTGAAAGAGAAGATAGCAAGACCAAAGGAAAAGGCTGAAAATTTATTCCTACAGCACTCCTCCTGAGAGAGAATGTGTTAAGCAATTTGGAGTAACTGCAGAAAGCTAAGTGAGAGAAGAAATGGGATTTCCTGTTATCTCTGAAGAGTGAAACACTTCTCTATTATAAAACTCAGAAGTGAGAAATACAAAAATGCCCCTTTCTCCCTTCCTCTCTCTTTCTCTCCCTCTCTCATTTCCTTTCTTTCTTTCTTTCTTTCTTTCTTTCTTTTATTCTTCCTTTCTTCCTGGAAACAAGAGGCACAACCTCAAGGCCATTTAAAAAATATATATTTTTATTGATTTCAGAGAGGAAGAGGGAGAGAAAGGGAGAGATACATCAATGATTAGAGAGAATCATTTATTGACTGTCTCCTGCACGCCCCCTACTGGAGATTGAGTCTGAAACCCAGGCATATATCCTTGACTGGAATCAAACCTGGGGACCCTTCAGTCCACAGGCTGATGCTCTATCCACTGAGCCAAATCAGGTAGGGCCAGAAATAGCACATTCAATTTTATATTTAAAAAAACACACAAAACTTCATTGAGTCAATGAGTAATACAGACATCCTATCTAATAAAAGAGTAATATGCAAATTGACCATACTTCAGTCACACCCACCAGCCACACCCACAGCCAATCAGGAGTGAGTATGCAAATTAACTCAACCAAGATGGCTGTGACCATGGAGCAGCAGGAGGCTTGGGTTTCCTAGACAATGGAAGAAGCCAAACTTCCCTCACACCCTGGATGGTCCAGGCTCCCATTCAAGGCTACAAAGTTTCAATTATAGAAGATAAATAAATCACAGATACCAGGGCCTCTGCTTGGCTCACCACAAGCTCCTCTCCCAGGCTGCCCCACATCCCAAGGGAACACCCACCCTGATCTGGGACACCCTTCAGGTCAAACAGCTGGTCCCCACCCATGCAATAGGCCTCTCTACTATCTAATAAAAAAGTAATATACAAATTGACCATCACTCCAACACACAAGATAGCTACCCCCATGTGGTCAAAGATGGCTGCCCCCATGTGGACACTAGATGTCCACCTCAAGATGGCCAGCATGGGAGGGAAGTTGGGAAGGACCAGACCTGTAAGGGAGGGCAGTTGTGGGCAATCAGGCCAGCAAGGGAGGGCAATTAGGGGTGACCAGGCCTACAGGGGAGGCCAAGTAGGGCCAAATAGACTGGCAGGGGAGCAGTTAGGCATCAATCAGGCTGTTAGAGGAGTGGTTAGGGGGTGATCAGGCTCTCAGGCAGAAGTGGTTAGGGATAATCAGGAAGGCAGACAGGCGAGAAGTTGAGAGCCAGCAGTACTGGATTGTGAGAGGAATGTCCAGTAGGATCAGGCCTAAATGGGCAGTTGGACATCCCTCAAGGGGTCCCAGATTGGAGAGGGTGCAGTCTGGGCTGAGGAACACCCCTCCTCTCATGCACAAATTTCATGCACCAGGCCTCTAGTCTACAAAATAAAAGTTCTTGGTTAGATATAGTGGGTCGGAAAATATGCCCAGATGCTGCTCCACAGGTAGGATATTTAGAGTTTAGTTGAGGAGCTGAGCAATGGAGAAAGCATGACCATTTGTGATGAAAGTGTCATACTGGGTTTAAAAAATATAGGTAAACTACTATGGAAGATCAGCAGAGGAAAATACCAGTTCCTGTTTTAGGGGTACAGGAAGGAGATCAACATAATTCTCTGGGTGAGATGTATTCCATGTTGGATCTGTTGGATTTGAGAGGCTTGAAGGAAATCTAGCTGAAAGTGTCCAGCAGGCTATTGAAATGAAAATATACAACTCTTTATAGAAGTTAATGCTTGAGAACCATTTATAGATGTAATAATTTAAAACATAAACTTAGAGGCAATTTTTTAAGGAATTATCAGGAAAAAAAAGGATGGGAGTGGGGAGAGAAAGGGCTGAATATATTTAGAAAAAAATAGAGAATGAATGCAATGGAAAAAATTACCTTAATGAAATTGGGACTATGTCCTAAAAGATTAATGACTGCAGACCTAAATTCTGTTGGTCCCAAGAACAGAACTTAGTATGAAAGGGTGAGTCTGATTTTCTTGCTGTAGCCATGATTCCAAATGATATGGAATCAATAATGGCTTACCATAAAGCGCAACATACATCTTAATTATCAAAAACTCAGGCCCTTCACAAGAATATGTGAAATTGTTTTTAGAGAAACTGGGTTGTTCACATTGGAACTTTTCACAATATCTCCCTATAGTAAAAGAACAAAATATATTTTTTGAAAACCTTGTACTTCCATTACTATAACCATAAATGCACTTCAGTCCGAAACTGAAATTACAAGCATTTGGGATTCCAGGAACAAGAGATGAGGACGACACTCCCATACTTATTAGAAACCAAATATAGATTTATCAGCAGAGTAGTTGTTTATTAATAACATCATAACTCTCCACTGAAAAATATTATTCCTGGACCACTACAGCATCGGTGTACACAATTGGTATAAGTGGAACACAAGAAAGTTGGTATTCTTGAGTTTCAAAATGACATTCTCAATGCCACACAAAGAAGAGGCTTAAGGCATTTTAAGAAATATGAGTTGAACATAGAAATGAAAGGAGCCAATCTAAGTAGAAAGTCGTGGTTACAGGTGACTCTGTATTTCAAAACGGCTTTGAAATTCCTTGAGTTCTCAGAAAGTTGTTAACCTCCCCTTTCGTGGCCCAGAGCCACAATTCATTGGTTCAAAATAAAGAAATATAATTCATTTTATTAAAGTTATAAAACTCTGAGAAAGTCTGTCCTCAAATATTTATGAGATCAAGCACTCAGATGAGAGGAGGAAATGTAGTCAACCCAGTCTATTTTTGTTTTGTTCTCAGGATATACATGGAGTAGGTAACTGTTCATATGGAATAAAAAACATTTGGGTTTTTACAGGTGAATGAAGTACAGATGAATGCCTCTAGAAGCAGTTCTCTGACTATCCACATCTGTACCATTCCCAGTCCGTTACCCAGAAGAGCAAGCAATTAATATGTCCACAAATCATACATCACAGATATTAGTGGACTATTACAAATATTTTATAGATCACTTCCCTATTGGGTTGACTTTCCTGCAATATCTTGAGAGTTAGCTGTATAGTTTTGCAATTAGTTGGGTTAAAAAGCTTTGTATATATTTACTTTTTTTAGTGTGAAAGATAAATTTTGAATTCCTTGCCCAAACAATGGTCGATATCTAAAACTAAACTCCTTGTACATGATTGACAACTGAAAATAATGTTGACATCTTGATTTTAAAACAATACATTTTCCCCACCAACTGGAAAAGTAAACCCTGGAAGCATCTCTACCTACATAGTCCAACCTCTCTATTACCTCCCTCCCCCAATCTATAATGGCCTGAGAATGCCTCCAGCATCCTGTTCAATGTGAGAGAGGCTGTTCTATAGGATGTGTTATGAGAGACCATTTTAGAGAAAGGGAGCATTGTGGTGTCAGAAAGCTACTGGAATTATGATTCTGGACAGATTATGGCTAAACTGTGCTGATTTAGAAATGAGGTGGATCACAATTGTAAATATGACTTCTCACAAATGGTGAGAAAGACAAGGGTTGGGTCTATTAGCAGACGAGCATAATTTTAACTTTATTTTGTTTGTTGTCTTTATTTCTCCACACTGTTATGGTTCTCTGTCTGAAACATTTACAACTGGGGAAGGTAAGGAGGAGGTTTAACAGTCTTCACAACCAGCAGCTCACCAAAGTGTTTGAAAAAACAGCCAGGTATTTGATGAAATGTTTAACGTAAGTGCTTCTGCTGTGTAGGCATCTTTCGATCTTGAAGGAGGTCTCTACAATGTTTGCATAAAAGATCTTCTGCACAAGTCTCCCACTTATTCTTGTCGCCTAGTGAGAAAGAAGTGTTCAACTGGAACCTCCAGAAATTTACTCCAAATACAATTTATTTCACTGCCAGGCATGACAAGCCAGGCTGGCGATCAGCAGATGTCATGTCAAAGAGCAGAGGTGGTGAGCTTTCTGACAGTACTCTAGATCAGGTTTACCAGTAGAAAAAAAACTTACAAGCTTATAGATAACAATTTGTAAATGTCTCACTAAGATTTAATCAATGCATCGGCTGATGTCACAACTTAGCGTCTAGAAGTTTTCTGCATGACTATTAATTCAAAGCCTTGTATGAATGGTGCCCCCGAGAAGTTTTCTAGGTGTGAAACTTCATCTGAATATGGTATCTCAAGATGGGATGAATATACATATACATATACATATACATATACACATACACATACATATACATATACATATACATATACATATACATATACATATACATATACATATACATACAAACATATACATTTGAATATGTAACATGCTCTTTCAAGTCTGTGCTTATATAAATTATGTGTACATTTAAATTCCCTTAAGATATAAGCTTGGAAAGGTCAGAAGTGTGGAGCTTGTAAAAAGAAATTGACTCTTTTTCAGGAGTAGCCGGTCCTAACAGGTGGGGGTGAGTCACCTAGCTTTGTGAAGGTTTCCAAGGAAGAGGTGGGGGAGGGTTTAAAAGGAGCCTGATTGCAGAGTGGCTGAATGACGAAGAGGCTTATGCTCTTCGCATATGTTGGCAGGTTTCAGTAGTTTCAGATGCGTGTACCTAATGACACTTGAATCCGTTGATGCAAGCCAGCCTCATAAGCATAAGGGGCCTCAAGCTTCTTTGAATGAGCACTGACGCAATCTCAAAGCGTGCAGTGTTTGGAGGCCTTAAAAAGCGGACCGGAGTCATTTGTGCTCTAAAGCAATGTATTTCTTCTCAGTCTCTCTTATATTGCATGATATTTATGTTCTTCATTTCACTTTTGCTCTTTTAAATGATTTATTTACTTAAATTTGGTTAGTGTTCTTCAGTAGAATGTAAATTCCATAAGAGCAAAGACTGCTTATTGTTGGTCTTGTTCAGTAAAATGTAAATTCTGTAAGAGCAAAGAATGCATACACACACACACACACACACACACACACACACACACACACACACCATGTCCACAACAGTGTGTGAATGTGTGTGTGCGTGTGTGTGTGTGTGTTTTGAACAAATAAATTGCTTTGGTTTGGGTATACGTCTCAAACCAAAGAAATTTGGTAATTGTTCTTGAGTCTCAAAATTACATTCTCAATGCCACGCAAAGAAGAGGTTTGGCTGTCTTCATCTGCTGTGTTCCCCATTAGCTTATGGGTTCATCTGTGGTTTAAATGATATATGAATGATCTCTCTCTGTACCCCATGACCTGAAATAGCAAGTATTCAGTGATCTCAACAATCTCCTTTCTGCTCAGGAAGATGCTATGGATGGACCCTCACATCTCGCTGTCCTGACCTTACTCCAGAAGTTAGGACCGAGGTGGTCAAAGAAAATAGAAAGTGACTGTCATCCCAAGAGGGACTGGGGTTCAGGGCAGAGTGTGATGTATTTCCGGTTTCCTTCTTATTTTATTAACACTAGTTAAATGACGAGGTACTCTAATAGAAGACATCCTAAGTAACCAAGAAATCCTCCTGTGTTTGGTAAATGAATTTTTTATCATTTGTTTTACATGAGGAATGAAGAACATTAGCTTAAGGTCTTTATTTTAAAGACCTTCCATAGATGAGATATGGACTTTTTACTTTTTAATTTGCTTTCAATATTATTTTGTATTGGTTTCAAGTATACAGCATAGTGACTAGACAATCATATATATTACAAAGTATTCCGCTTGGTATTTCTAGTACCTACCTGGCACCATGCATAGTTATTACAATACTGTATTATTGACCATATTTTCTCTGCTGTTGAACTTTTAATTTTTTTCACAGAATGGAATTAATCATAATCCATGGTTCTTTTTTTTTAATCTTAAAAGTTGATTTTATTTTATTTATTTTTTAATTAATGTATTACATGTATAAATATCTCCCTATTGCCCCCCCTTCCCAGGATACCCTAACCCCCAGTGTCTTGTGTTCATTGGTTATGCTTATCTGCATGCATACAAATCCTTTGGTTGATCTCTTATCTGCCCCACCTCTCCCTAACCTTCCTGCTATAATTTGACAGTCTGTTTGATGCTTTATTGCCTCTTTATCTATCTTTTTGTTCATCAGTTTATAATGTTATTTATTATCCATAAATGAATGAAATCATGTGGCATTTTTCTTTCATTGACTGGCTTGTTTCATTTAGCATAATACTTTCCAGTTCCATCCAGGTTACTGCAAATGGTAAGAATTCCTTCTTTTTTATGGCAGCATAGTATTCCATTGTGTAGATGTGCCATAGTTTTCTGATCCACTCATCTCCTGATGGGCATCTAGGCTGTTTCCAAATTGTAGCTATTGTAAATTGTGCTGCCATGAACATAGGGATGCATAAATCCTTTCTGATTGGTCTTTCTAGTTTCTTAGGATATATTCCTCAGAGTGGGATTGCTGGGTCAAATGTGAGTTCAATTTTTAGTTTTTTGAGGAAACTCCATACCGTTCTCCATTATGGCTGCACCAGTCTGCATTCCCACCAGCAGTGCACAAGGGTTCCTTTTTCTCCACATCCTCACTAACACTTGTTGTTTGTTGATTTGTTGATGATTGCCATTCTGACAGGTGTGAGATGATATTGAATTGTCATTTTGATTTGCATCTCTCAGATAATTAGTGATTTTGAGCATGTTTTCATGGGTCTCTTGGCCTTCCTTCTGTCATCTTTCGAAAAGGATCTATTTAGGTCCGTTGCCATTTTTTTTATTGGATCATTTATCTTCCTTTTATTAAGTTGTATAAGTTGCCTGTAGATTTGGAGATTAAACCTTTATCAATGATAACATTTGCAAATATGTTCTCCCATATAGTGGGCTTTCTTATTGTTTTGTTGATGGTTTCTTTTACTGTGCAAAAGCTTTTTATTTTGATGCAGTCCCATTTGTTTATTTTCTCTTTAGCTTCCATTGCCCTAGGAGCAGTATCAATGAAGAAGATCCTTTGGCATATGTCTGAGATTGTGCTGCCTGTGGATTCCTCTAGTATTTTTATGGTTTCCTGTCTTATATTTAAATCCTGTATCTATTTGGAGTTTATTTTTGTGTGTGGTGTAAGTTGGTGGTCTAGTTTCATTTTTTTGCATGTATCTGTCCAATTTTCCCAACACCATTTATTGAAGAGACTGTCTTGACTCCATTGTATGTTCATGCCTCCTTTGTCAAATATTAATTGAGCGTAGTGGTTTGGGTCGATATCTGGATTCTCTATGCTATTCCATTGGTCTATATGTCTGTTCTTGTGCCAGTGCAACACTGTTTTGAGAACAGTTGCTTTGTAATATAGCTTGAAATCTGGTATTGATATCCCACCTACTTCATTCTTTCTCAGGATTGCTGTGGCTATTCGGAATCCATGGTTCCTGATACTATTATTAGCCCATTGGCCTTTGTATGCATGTATATATTTATTTACTTATTTACTTATTTATTTAAAATCCTGTAGTATTTATAAATCTTCTATTCAATGTGGTAATTAGAACATTGACAGTAACTAACATTGTTTATATGAAACTTCTCCATGCTGTCACCCACTGGGATCCTCCCTTCTAACATAATTACTATGTTAATTCTTATACTAATTTCATCGCCACTTGGAAACATACATAGTTATTTTTTTTACATATTCCAGTAAATGCATGGTTTGGTTTCAGTTGTTTAAATTTTATAAAAATGGTATTGACATTTTGTATATAATATTTTGGGACTTTTGTATTTTCCTTCTCAATACTATATTTATAAAACCATCCATGATGTTCCAACTGTATTCCATTCATTTTAACTGTTGTGAAAGAGTCTATTGTATGAACATGCTGCTATGTATTTATTTATTTCCTACTCTGTGCATTTGAGTTGTTTCTGGATACTTGCTATGTGAATAGTGTCTCTGTAAACAGTCTTTGTATTAATTAGTATACAAATGCAAGGATTTCTTTGGTGTTGAGGAGTGTAATTGCTTACTCATGACGTATACGTACCAATGTTTAACTCCTTTCTACAGTGTTTGTACTGCTTATAATACTTGATTTCAATAATTTTCTAAGCTCCAGGACTTCTAGTCATTTATTTAGTTAATGGATTATTGCCACAATCATAGAATAATACACTATAAAACAGAAATTATTTTTGAGATGATCTAATTGAACCCATTTAGTTTACAGAGAATGTTGGTGCATAGAAGAGACAATGACTTGCTCTAAGTTTTAGAAACAAGTTGTATCTCCTATTTCTCAAGTGTGTAGTGTTTGGTAAATAATAATCAAACATCCATTGGTAGGATAAAGACGTTGAGACCTAAGAAAATAAAAAAGACAAACTGCAAAGTAGTGATCCCAATTTAGGGTTAAAGTTGAATTTATTCAAAGCATAGTTTTTCCATCAGCTCACCTTGTGGGGCTGAACTTCTCTAATTGTTTCCCTGAAACCCATTTCCAGTTCCATGGACAAAGGGCTTTACTGTCTCCCACTGCAGTCTTTTCCCCAGACTTATTTGCATTTATAAATGACCACATGACCTACTTGTAGCCCATGAGTTTACACCTAAGGCCACTGATGAGGATTATAGAAATACCTTTACTTTCTTCATTAAAAAGTAACAGATATGTCTCAGCTGGAACAATCTTTCTGTCTACTTCCAGCTTTGAGTGTAAATGGAATGTCTGGAACTATGGAGGCTGCCCAGTGAGTCTATGGTAAGGCTAAAGGGTTCATAAAAACATAAGGCCCAACATTATTGTGCCACTGAACTAATATCAGCAGTCACATGTCTCTTCTTATTAGGTAAGAAAAATAACCCCCTTTTTATTTAAGCTACTATGGTCAGGTTCCTGTTACTTGTAGCTTAATGCATTCCTAACTAATATATCATTTACAAAAATGGTCTCAAGCTAGTTTTAGAATGTTCCTTACTTTCCAATGACTAAAAATTAGAATCTTGTTATTGAATGGGAAGTGTTTTTCCCCTTAGGGAAAAATAATTGTATACATTCATACTTAGCATCTACTTTTAGATTATAATCTTTCAATCCAAAACTCCATTTCAGATGATGTGCTCATACTCACATAAAAGTAATATCTACATTCAGCAAAAGTGTAATAAAAAGTTTGGCCAGTGGTAAAGAAAAAAAAAAAGTAGACCCTGGCTCGATAGCTCAGATGGTTAGAGTATTATCCCAATACCCCAAGGTTTTGGTTCCATCCCCAGTCAGAGCACATACAGGAAATAACCAATGATGCATAAAAGAGTGAAACAACAAATTTATGTTTCTCTTTATCTCCCTCCCTTCTTCTCTCTCTAAAATCAATTTTTAAAAATCTTACTTGGCAGACCTATATTGTAATTCCTTTGTCCATACATGCAACAGAAATTTTATTAATGCAAAGCTGATTAATGCAATCACTACTCCAACTCAGGTTCAAAATGAGACTATTCTCATACGTAAGTCCAACCAACAATGGTTAAGGACTTGTTATATGCGTGCTGGGCTCTAAAGCTGAGAGTAATCGAACATGATTCCCACTCTGAAGGAGCTGAATGTGGTTGGGGTGGCCGTTTCGTGAGGAGAGACAGAGAAGCCTTATAGCAATTAGAATATAGCAAGTGCATAATAAAAGTATGAACTAAATTGTGTAGGAATCTAGAGAAGAGCAGAGCTAACTCCCTTGGACACACCTAAGTCAAGGAAAAATTTATCTTTCCAGGAGCTCTGCTTATATTGTAAGTTATTTTGTGCCTTTAACATATCGGTCTATGTCCTTATTTGTCCTCTCACAGATGTTTCTTCTTGGCAAAAGTCAATAGGTGTCCCTGCACCCTGATTTTCTGAACTGTGAATTCATCCTCTCTTTTTTCTATGTGTTGATATAGAGAGGCTATGCTGTTTTGTGCCACTCCATCATAATTGAAGCCATAGAAAAAGGAATTCACTAGGACCTTGGTCATTGTTGACTTGGTATGTAGACCAAATTGAAAACATATTACTGTAATGTGGTTTCCTTAGAAAATGAGTCACGCCAAAGCACGAGACAGTTCTGAAAGCTGATACTTATAATGGTCACTCTTGAAATGTTGGGGTTATTGCAGGAGATAAACTCAACTCTTGACAAAGCCATACCACTTCATAAGGGCTTTTTAACCTAATGGAAAAAAATCAGCCAAAGATAGGTGTATCCTGAGAAGTACCCTAGAAAGAAACCACCATTATATCTATGATTACAGCTACAGTATCTGCATTTGGACAAGCAGGAAAAATATGAATGAACTATTCCTGTATCCCCAAATAACTTTCCTTTCTCACACATTTTAGAATTAGAATCAATGTCCAGTATCATCTGACTACTTCATTGCAACTTGTCCTTATGAATATACTCACACTTACTGACTCATCCACTTACCCCAGTGGGCATTCCAGGAAATTGTTCTTGTTTATTGCCATCTTCAAATGATGAGAAAGCAGAATAGAATGAGAGAAAGTAATTATTTTTACTATCTGATCCTAAATGTTAAAGAAGCACCCTGTTCTTAAAGGTCGTCCCAACCATTTGCAAGTTAATGCACCACTGAAGATGCAAACTATCTATATAACTGCTTTAGAATTTCATTAAAATTAATCGGAAGTCCTTTTTAATGTCTTTGAGAATTGCTTCAAGTGGCAAAAATCAGAAAAGCTATCCATGGGGCACATTCAGCTAATTGCAATTTACTTCTCAACTAGTCATTCTTCTCTCTAGACTGCAACCGCGTAAAACTAAAACAACTCCTTGGATGACAAATGCCAGTCAAAACCAGTTATTCAGTATTATGTACATTTAAATGAACCCATTGGCGTTCTAAATATTTTTTTTAATAAGTCAGAATGATGTGCTAAGTTGATTCTTGGTAAAAGTATTCTCTAAGTTGAAGCTGCCATATGCTCTCTCCCAGTTGGTATTGGGGAGCAAGGAAGGAGGGTAAAGATAAACTATATTGTGAAGAGAGATGAGTGAAATAGCACATTTAGATAAAAATAAAGCCACCGCCAAATCATTTGAATGAAACATTTTATATGCTGTTGAACATATAAGAATGCTCTCTGATGCTAAATGTTAAAGAAGCATCCTATTCTTAAAATATTTCCAAAAGGAGACAAAATATGCAAGTCAGTGATCATAACGTAACCTTCTTTACTCCTCTTGCACCTGTTTTTTTCCTTTTATTGAGTCCTCCAGTTTCCTCCCATTTCTCCCCAGTCTTACATCTCTCTGGCCTAAACTCCTCTCTTTTTCTGATCTGCATTTACCCTGGATTCCTTTCCATCCTTCTTCTTCATCAGCATTTACGCAACAAAGCTCTGATGCTGAATCAATGTAATAATGATCTTTCTTTTCTCTTACCTTTAGTCAAATAAGCACCCCAGGAGAAAAAAATAATAACTTATCAAGTATTTCCTAACAAGCAACACCATTCTTAGTGTTTTCCATGTATATTATCTCATTTTATCTTCACTAGCCATTAAGGAGATTTTTGCCCATGTTACAGGCAAGAAAACTGTTTTTACAGAGGTTGAGTGACATGTCCAAAGCATTACATCAAGCCAAAGACATCAATTGTAGACATCCTATTATTTTAACAAAGCAAAAGAAAATACTGCAATTCTAATTGCAAGATGCCATCAGTTGATAGATACATCCTGATTTCAACAGTGTTAAATGTAAAAATAAAGTGCATCTAAGAATCAATGAAATACAACAGGTGAGGGAATCATGACACAAACCCAGGTACAGTAGTTTGGATCCAGACCATAGCAGTCTCCATCATTATGCTCTTCTGCCTCATAAAAACCATACAATTTTGCAGAAGGTTTGTTGCCAATTTATGGTCTCAAACTTTGGGCTTTTAGTACTTTCTTTAGTCTCTCTCCTCTCTCTTATTTTCTCTTTTCTCTCTCTTCTTTTCTTCAATGATTATTCCAAAATATGTTCTCTATCCTTAAATTTCTTACTGAACACCTTCCCTCATTCACTTTTTGTGGATGACTATGGGTCTTACTTAAGAAAACTGAGACCATTGGTCACCATCTCTCTCAGTCCCTGCTTCCTGACCCAACATACTACCTACAGACATATTCATATTCAGAGACAGCATGCCTTCCTCCTGTTCAGAGAGAAAACTATCCCCATTTCTGTTAAACGTTGGCTCCTCCTCATTCTCTTGCCCCTATTACTTCTTGTTTCCTCTGAGATTGTTATCACCATTCTCTCCTGAATTTCAACTCCTCCCTTTCTAAGGATTTCTCTCCCTTAGCCTGTAAACATGACAGAGAGCCAACCACTAACCTCCTGTTCTAAACTCCATAGTGTTTTACAGGGAGGTCTACCTTCCCTCACTTACCATTTCTGCTGCTGTTCTACCACTTCTTCCCCAACACTCAGTTGAAATTGAATTAATAATTAACAACTTAGTGACCTCCTATTTTTTAGACCTCATGGACATTTTTTGCCTTCATTTTTTTTTTACCCCTTTTCTATGGGATGTGGTTGATATCTTGCCCTTTTATAAAGTATTTCTATCTCATTGGTTTCCAAGGCACCAAGCTCTCCTGATTCCTTTTAACTCTATTTCTTGATCATGTAAGCAGCGGTTCTCAACCTGTGGGTCGCGAACAGCTAGCAGGGTCTCCTAAGACCATCAGAAAACACAGATATTTACATTAAGATTCATAACAGTAGCAAATTACAGTTATGAAGTAACGACAAAAATAATTTTATGGTTGGGGATCACCACAGCATAAAGAACTGTATTAAAGGGTTGCGGCTTAGGAAGGTTGAGAACCACTGAAGGTTGGCATTTCTCAGTTTCTATCCTCAGGCCACTTTCTATACTTTCCATGAGGGTTTGAACTATTGACTAGAGGTAAATCCAACCCCCAAGTCTAGACTTCATTCCTGCGCACTATTTCCCAAGTGCTTATCCTCAGTTCCCGCCTTTTCCCTGCCTGTGCAGCATCTCCATGCGGATATCAGTCACCTCAAACTTAACATCTTGAAAGCTAAATTACTGATTCCTCTTCCTCCAAATTATTATTCAAAACGTTTTTTTTCTTCTCTTAGCTGATGATAATTCCGAACTTTCAGTTGCTCAGCCTCCCAAACTTAGAGTCATCTTCAGTTTCCCTTTGTCTTGAACTGTATGTCCAGTCCATCAATAAGTCCCACTCTTTCTACCATCAAAATGTATTCAGAATCTGATCACTTTCACTGACTCCACCACTCACACCTTTATCTCATTTACCATCGTATATCATCTGGATTGTTGCACCAGCTCCTCACTGAACTCCCTGCCTCTGCCCTTGCTCCCCTCCAATCTGTTCTTGAGGAGCCAGAATGGATTTTTAGGCCACCTTTCTGACCTCATCTCCTTCTGTTATTCCCAGAAAACACTCTTCTCACAAAAATGCTTGTTCCATGCTTCCCTCAGTCCCTACCTGGAACATTTTTTTTCACATGTATATGAGACTCACTCTTTCATTTCAGTAGGTCTTTACTCAAATATCTCCTCATCAGGAAAGGCTTCTCAGTATTCCATATAAAATAACTGTTCTCTCCAAAACCGGTTTGGCTCGTGGATAGAGTGTCAGCCTGCAGACTGAAAGGTCCCAAGTTCGATTTCGATCAAGGGCATGTACCTTGGTTGCCAGCACATCCCCAGTAGGGGACGTTTAGGAGGCAGCTGATTGATGTTTCTCTCTCATCGATGTTTCTAACTATCTATCCCTCTCCCTTCCTCTCTGTAAAATATCAATAAAGTAATAAAATAAAATAACTGTTCTCCATCATCCTTTTCTAATCCTGCTTTACCTTTTGTTGATGATCATCTGCTCTTTCTTATTAGACATGCTCCCTTTAGTTTCAGAATAATAGAAAGAATTTCATTATTGATTCATGCATATCACTATTTACTTACACAATTAGCTAGTGATGTGTTTGCTTTTGATGCATAGCTGTACACTCCCTGTTCAACAGAAAAACTAGAAACACAAATCAGTATACTTTTATATAACTTAAAACATAAAATATAAATTTTATTTCTCCACCCTCAGTGGAATATAAGTTCCCTGGGTACAGGCACTTTTTCTTACTCCTTCTGTATGCACAACATCTAGAATAGTTGGCACATAGGCACTTAAAAATAAAGTCATCACTGCATATTTTAAACTGATGTTTTCAAGGGGAATGCAATCGACATATCCTAAATCAGAATTAAATTCCCACATCCCTACCTCTGTTCTCCCCTCTCTCTCTACATTCCTTTCTTTTGAATGCTCCCTCCATGCCTTTGCTCGTGCTGACTTCTCTGTCTGAAAGAGACCATTCCCGCACTTTTGGCCTCAGGATTCCTGTGTAACTCCTTCTTCAAGAGATTTGCTAGTCACCTCCTCAGAGATACCTTCATTGTCCCCTCCTTTCACTCTCCCTTTCTTGGGGTTCTCTCATGTCACACTGCCCCTGTAACACACTGTGTTTCTCTAACAACCTTCTCCAAGAGGCTAAGGGCTCCTTGAAGTTCAGGAAGCAAATTCGAGACCTCACCTAGGATCTTTTCCCATCTCGTTAGCATGTACTTTAAAGCAGGCACTGGTATGCTCAGATCACAGATTTAGAAATAGAAGTATCAGAACAGGAGAACCCCTTAGCCATAGTCTCTTCCTGTCACTTCAGGAGGAACGGGTCTCCCTGTCTTCGGTAAACCTGGTTAACAAGTCTGGTTCCTCCCTGTGCCCCACCCCCTCTGTAAGGTAACCATGGATACTGTTGAGCTGGCATAAAAGCCTTTAGTTAAATGGATACTACAAGTGTTTTTCAGGATGCTTAGAGGGATTTGACATGGGGGTCAACATCTGGAAACACTTTGCAAAGGAAGGAGGTCTTTTGCCTCCAGTCTCTGGGCTAGGAACAGGAATATTCCAGTTAGGGTGGAAGCTCCTGGTTAGCGGGAGCCAGAGGACTAGCCCGGGGTGGGATGGTAACTAGCTGCGAGTCCAGAATCTAAGGCAATCCCAGCCGGTTCCTCTTCTTGGAAAACAGGGACCCCCCTACCCCCCTGTGAAGCTGGAGCGGTGGGTTGACTCCAGCTGTGCCAGCAGCAGCCTGGGCTGGAGATAAAGGGATTCCCTGAACCCAGCCAGGAGCTTCCAGCGGCTCCACCCTCCTAACCCACACCCTGGCCCCGGGGTGTCTTACCGGGAGACACTCACACCAAGGAATGTCCTTGCAGCCCTGCCTGATGGAGGGGAGGGCGCCCACATGCCTTCCTAGACTTTAGGAGTCCGGGGTCTTCTCTCTCCGCTATTGATTCCCCAACAAGGCACACCCGGGGAGTGGGGATCTGGGCACTTCCTCTCACTCCTGGACCTGCTTGGGGCTGGGTCTCAACTTTCCAGCTCCTACCTTGCAGCGGTGGGAAAAGCCAAACCACCCGCACCAAGGCTCAGTTCCGCTGCGTGGAGAGTGGGTGTGGGTCGCGGTCAGTGAGAGTCTGTGTGTGTGTGTGTGTGTGTGTGTGTGTGTGGCTAAGTCTGCCCATTTCCTGAAGTGAGATCTTCGAGGGAGGGGGGCAGAGAGAGGGTGCGGGAGACGGGCTTGGAGGCGAGAGGTGGCCCCGGTTTGCAGGCGCTTTGACGTAGCCTTGGAGAGGCACAGAGCACTCCCACTGCTTCAGAAGAGGCACCAGAGCCGCCGGGGACCTGCGCTCGCTTGGGAACAGCCTGAGCATCTCTATCTTCTCTCCACTCGCTCGCGGGGATCCAGACGGGGCTGGGCAGGTAAGTGCGGAGGGGCGCCCTTCTGTCCCCTGGGGGTCAAGGCGTGGAGTGGGGAGGCTAGTGGGGTACAGAGGACACACCGAGGGTCCCTGGCAGCTCTGCTCCGAGGAGGGCGAGGCTGTGGGACCAGGTGCGGGGCGCGACGCACGGAGAACCCCGAGGTTAAGGAACTTCCAAGCTGGAGGAGGGCTCTCCTCACCCAGGGACCGGGGAGACGCGGAGAGCGCCAACTTCAGCACGCTGGACAGCGCCTCGCCCTCCGTCTTCCGCTCAGCGCTGGCATCCTGGATCGGTCCTCTAAGAAAAGGCAACTTTTGGCGCCCCTGCGCTTTGATAGTTTTTAGTTCAGCAGAGGACACACGGGAGGTAACCTTGTTCAGGCAGAGAACTTGTGTAAGGGATCTGAAACACAGGGTGAACATTTTTGAATAATCTTGTGCCTAACATACCTCTTTAAAAAAAAAAACAGGAACATACTTGTTCCCAGACGATTTAGGAAATATCCATGTAAGGTATTGTGTCAATATGATCTGCTGCTATGCAGGAGGGGAAAAAAATGCCATATTATGGTGTTATCATAAAATGTTTCAATATAGATGTATGTCCACGAGCTGTGCCCTGCTTGCCTTCAGGATGCTAACCTCCAAAATGTGAGGAACTGTAAGGTAATGCTGAGAGTGACCCCCTCCTGTGCAAAAAAAAATGGGATACATTGTGAAGAGTCAGCTATCCTTTCTGTCTGGGGAAAAAAATTAGGTTATTATTCTTTTAAGGATATCATTTCTCATTGCACGTGTCTGAAGTGTAACATAATTTCAAACTGGTGTATGGATGCCTTGATTTCATTGCAACAGGTTTTGGTAGCTAGAAAAATTTCCTAAGAGGCAGATTAGTTTTGTTAAAATTTTTGAGATTTATAGCAAGAAAAGAGAAACGAGAAAAACATCATTTCATGAAAGTTATATCAGACTTGGAGAATATTTCAGGTGTTGGTAAAATGTCTATTGAGTCTTCTCTAATGGGTTAAATATAGGTCCCTTGGTTCACATACTTTTTAGCATACTACCTCCTCTTTATTTTTATTTACAACATGTTGCAATTCTTATGAGTGTTTTAAAATTAAAATGACCTGAACAGGAAAGCATCCAAGGGTGAGAGCTATATTAAAATTCTTAATTGCACAGGAGTCCTTGATTAGGATAGCTAAGCCGAATTGTGATTTTGTAGAGGGATGAAAGCCATGCGACAAGATTTTAAAATTTCACTTCAGGTCTTTTAAATTGAATTCCTTTACTAGAAAAAAAATTTGTGTTCACCCATTCATCTTCAAGGATGAGTGTACATCTTAGGAGTACCTATTTATTTCTTAGTCTGTATATCTTGGTTTTACACTACCCGGCTGAACAATGAATCACTTTAGATAGAATAGTGCTTGTGATATGGAAAAAAAAACAAACGGTAAGACTTCCTAGGGACAACGGTGTGTCTCCTTTGCTACCATCCAGGTTCTTAAAGGCATGCTTATTTTCTTTACCGAGTGGAGCACAAGCAGGGACTCATGTGGATATTTCCATCATGTGCATTTTCAGGGCCATGGCTGATCCTGGAAACCGAGGAGGGATCTACCGTCCCTTGAGCCTCACCTGCTCCCTCCTCATTGTGGGGATGTGCTGTGTGTCTCCTTCGTTCTGTCAAAGCCAGACAGACCTGCTGGCCCTCAACCAAGCCGATCCCCAGTGCTGGGAATCGTCCTCCGTGCTCCTCCTGGAAATGCGGAAGCCTCGGATTTCCAACTCCGTGTCAGGGTTCTGGGACTTTATGATCTACCTGAAGTCCTCGGAGAACTTGAAGCACGGGGCACTGTTTTGGGATCTGGCCCAGCTCTTCTGGGACATCTACGTGGACTGTGTCCTCTCCAGGAACCACGGCTTAGGAAGGAGGCAGTTGGCTGGAGAGGAAGAGGAGATCTCTGCAGGGCACCCACGGCACTCAGGGAGGAAACAAGGTGGTCAGCCCGGGGTCCTGGGTCTCCAAAGGGTCAATCCAGGACGGATGTGCTAAATTGTGACGAAGAGGGAAGTGGCTTTAGATGGATTGATTGCCACATGTTATTCCTCTCAGGGCTGAACCCTACAAGCACACACGTAATAAGAAGACAGTACTTCCTCTTGTATTTCATAGTGGCTATTCCTATTAGAATATAAATCTAATACATCAAGGAAAAGTCAGAAAGATGAGTAAGGGAAAAGGCAGAGTCCCAAAATGCGACATAAAATTATAAACGGCTGCCCCCAAATTAACACTATTTATTTATTTATTTATTTTTTTTACCATTAGCCTGAGTATTGGGTCACAACCTGTGTTTACTTGGGAAGATTTGAATATAAACCTGGGGAATGTTCACAAACACATAAGTGTTCCTACTTTTATTTTATTTTTTATTTTTTAAATATATTTTATTGATTTTTTTACAGAAAGGAAGGGAGAGAAATAGAGAGCCAGAAACATCGATGGGAGAGAAACATTGATTAGCTGCCTCCTGCACAACCCCTAATGGGGTTGTGCCCAAAACCAAGGTACATGCCTTTGACCGGAATTGAACCCCAGACTTTTCAGTCCGCAGGCCGACGCTCTATCCATTGAGCTAAACCGGTTTCGGCAGTGTTGCTACTTTTAAATAAAACAAACAGCAAACACATTGCTTTCATGAAGGACTCCTTGAGATGTACTTAGTTGATGAAGTAAACGGTAGAAAAAAATGGCTGGCTTACAAAGTTACTCCTCATTGCTTTTTAAACAAATCTCAAGTAATTAACTTCCAGCAAGCTGAATGATTAATATTTAATAATTTGGAACTTCCTACAAATTTAGAGTTTTTCATGTCAGTAAATATTATATTAAAATACAGTCTTGCCGAAACCGTTTTGGCTCAGTAGAGTGTCGGCCTGTGGACTGAAGGGTCCCAGGTTCGATTCAGATCAAGGGCATATACCTTGGTTGCGAGCACATCTGCAGTGGGGGGCGTGCAGGAGGCAGCTGATCGATGTTTCTCTCTCATCAATGTTTCTAGCTCTCTATCCTACTCCTTCCTCTCTGTGGAAAATCAATAAAATTAAAAAAAAAAGAGTGTAAACTTAAAAAAAAATACAGTCTTCTCTGAAGGCACTAGAAGAAATGTCTTTTAGAGAATTAGGATGAGGGAGAATCAGTCTGGAGTAAGTTGAGAGATACCTTAGTCTTACATGTTGCTTTTGCTCCTTTCTTGGCAGTGTTTCAACTAATGAGCTTCTAATGCTTGCAGCAAGGACGGTTTGAGTGGCAGTAAATTAGTAAATTAGAATTATATACTTTGATAATTAAGTTATTTAATTATGAAAATTAGAATTATCTACACACAAGTGGAACACTAAGGCATAACTAAATTTTGCATGCATACATTTTATTGTGAGAATTCTTATGTATTTCCATAATTCCTTAATATAGCAATTAACCATAAGAGTTTCAGATGAAAACTTTCCCAAGATATTCTAGAGCCTTTATATATCTAGTTTGTTTTCACCTTCCTTGGTAGCTAAAATTCCTCATGATTTGCTGATCCATAAAGCCAGATAATTCACTGATATTACTTCTAGATAAATTTATTATTTTAGCAATTGTTATTGTAACTTAAACTAATTTTATTTTTTAGAGGAAATATTCTTTCAGCAGCTTAGCTCTAAAGTAGAAACACAAAATGAGTGTCTAGATGTTTGTTATTAATACTGAAAAATATTTTGAACAGAGGCTGCCAAGACATCAAGTCTCAGTAGGGACTGTCTATTCTCCTCATCTACCTGAATAGGCTAAGACTATTATTTTTAGCATCCTTCAACATGGCATTTCCATCCTCCATTAACTTCAGCTTGGGAAGCCACTTCCTTCTTGATACAGAGTTCCTATTGACCCGGCTAGTCTACAAACTTCAACTGTAGTTGCTACCTACGCAAGGAACAAGAGTGAACTTTTCACTTTATTGAAGTTGTTTTAACATCTGACACAAGCAATTGTTTGAAGATCAGACAACAGATCTTCCACTTGGCTTGTACAATTAGAATGAAAGAGTGAGTGTCTTGGGTCAAGAAGACACTGTATCTCAAAGTTAACTCGTGGCAGGAACATTGAGACTTCATCTCGAGAGGCTTGATTAAATCTCTAGTGGCTCAACTGGCCCTGGATGTACCTGTACAAACTCCACACTAATTTTTTTTCTTTTGTTACCAGGTCAGGATGGGGATGAGGGTGAAGAGGTGTTAGTCTCTGCTGTTCTTAGGGAAATCAGAGGATCAGGGAAATCATCAGAACAGAAGTCAAGAACTACAATAAGTGCCTGCGTAATATGCGAAGGGTTTTTATTACTTTGATGTTTTGGAATAAAATAGTTTCAATACAGTTGAGAGAGGTTGTTTTAAGTCATGCTTTGCTAAAAACAAAACTCCTATATACTTGTGTAGGTTACTATGTTATATTTGTTAATATTGGGCCAACAAGTATAAACAATAGATATCAAACAGGCATGTAATTGGGCAAGTTAATTTATTTAGCCTTCAGTTTCTTCATCTGAAAAAGAGGGATATGGAAAGAATTCGATGACCCAGGAAGTCTCTACAGGCTCTCGGTTCTAATGTTCTCTGCGTCCACAGAAAGAAATGTACCAAAGGCATATATTTCATTCTGGAAGAGCTTTACCCGAGGACAGCTTCTCCACCAGGGTGATGGATGACCTGGACACAGTGGTTGTTTGTGACAATGATAAGCAGGAACAGAGGAAGTCCAGAAATGAAATGAGAATTTCAAAAACTCCAAGGGCTAGAGACATCATTTGAGAAAAAAACTCAAAAGATCATTGGTATTTAGTCTGGAAAGACAAGCTCTATTAACTGAATGCTGAAATATCTAGAAGGTGTGAGGATGGTATACCAAGGCTTAACCACTGAAGTATGATGAATTATTATAATGGCATTGATAGAGACGAGGAGATTAGGAAAGAAAAGGGGAGGAGGGAGATGGAGAAAAGGTAAAGATATGAATTAATTTATATAAAAGAGTAGGCTCATGATAACTCTCAGGTAGAAAATAACAGAGTAGTGGTTAACTCATGGATTAGTTTCATGGGGCATGTGCCTTGATGGAGAATCAAACAGGCCGCTTCCTGGTGCATGGGGACAATGTTCAAACAACTGAGCCACACTGGCTGGGTGATGCTGCTTACTTTTAAAACACAAAGCAGAAGAGAAAACAATGCTTCAGATATGGAAATAATTAAATTACAAATGCTTGATTTTCTTTTTTACTCTAAGAAATTTCCCAAGGAACAAATTCAAAAATTACTCATCTAGAAATCTACTCTAAGGAGACATTCAGAGATGTAACCAAGGATGCAGTAGGAGGCTCTTCACTGCACTGTTATTTACATCAACAGGAAATGTGAAAGTAGTCTAAATGACCCATAATAGGGTAATGGTACATTAAAGTATGGTATAAAGTGTGTATGCATAAAACTATGGCTATTTCTGGAAGATTATGCTAAGGGTGGCTTAAAGTTTTTTCTTCATATTTTTAAACCAAAAATTATATAATGACCACTTTTATTTTTTAAATTAGAAACATATCTTGATATATATTAATAAGGAAATGTATTTATTATAATTTATTTTTTAAAATATATTTTATTGATTTTTAACAGAGTGGAAGGGAGAGGGATAGAGAGTCAGAAACATCGATGAGAGAGAAGAATCGATCAGCTGCCTCCTGCACACCTCCTACTGGGGATGTGCCCGCAACCAAGGTACATGCCCTTATCCAGAATCAAACCTGGGACCCTTGAGTCCGCAAGCCGAAGCTCTAGCCACTGAGCCAAACCGGTTAGGGCTATAATTTAATTTATATAACTGAACTGCATAGGACACAAAACTGCATAAACACATTTTTACATATACACTCCTGGAGTAAATTTATACAGAATTTTTATAGTAGCGTGACAGAAACAGCAAACTTTCTTTTAAAACAAATATATTGATATTTAATGAACCTGAAAAATGTTGGTGACTTAATGATTCCTTCCTTTCCTCTACTTTCAGGCGCACGTTCTCAGCAAACAAGAACCCCTTCCCTGAAGAAGAAAGAGATGGAAGATTTGCTAAGCCTGTACATACGCAGGAGAGGGTCTAAACTCTAAATTAATTTGGCAAAGCGAGCAGCGGCCTTGACACGGAGAGAAAATAAATCTAACTTCAGAGCTAACTCACATCTTGGAATAAAAAAAAAAAATCTTTTTTTTTCTTGACGATTGATCATGTATTCACTTGAAATGGTGGGAATGTCCAGAGATAAATATTAAGCCACAATCAGAGTACTTAGTTTCATTCGTTTAGGCTGCTAGCATGTTCCTTCAAATGATGACCTTTCTGATCATCCCACAGTCTGAAAGACGTAAAAGAGCTTTCAAGGATGAGTGGGGGTTCGGGGATACTCAGATTCTTTGTATTCATTTTGACCATTTGTTTGGGGATGCATGCCGTTGTTAATGAACCAGAGTGCCATACATTTAACGTGACTGTGCTGCACGACTTCCAAGCCTTTAACCACTGGATTGCTTATCTACCGGCATGCCAATTAGCAGTCATTGATGAACTGTGCTGCCCCAATCTTTGAAAGAATATTTTTGAATATTTTAACTTAATGATGCAAAAACAAACACACACCTGGTGGAAGAAAGAATTCTTCTGATGAGAACAAAATTAATAAAAGCTCTGGACCCCAGGCAATATTATTGAAGTCTCTTTATTTCAATATTTAATGTTATCATTAATGATAATCAAATCACCAATAAAATAAGCATTAAGTTTGGTATTTCTAAATAAGCATATTTTCGGTCTGATGAACTATGAAAACTTTATAATTGATTAGCATTGAAAAGCAAGCTAAAAGTAAAATGAACAGATTTATAAGAAAATTACCTGTAAGCATTTTTTTTCTCCCTTAAAATAAGCAGGCCTGAATGAGGTTCATAGCAGAGAAGTCCAAGTAGCAAGCTTATTTCAGTTCCTCTTTTTATATCATATAATTAGTCTATTTTCCCAATCAGTCTATGGTAACCGATGACTGAGAACCAGTTTGAATTTCAGCAACGTTAGCAACTTGCTTGCAAGGAAACCTCAGTAAATGTCTTTTTTTAAAAAGATATATATTTTATTGATTTTTTACAGAGAGGAAGGGAGAGGGATAAAGAGCTAGAAACATGGATGAGAGAGAGACATCGATCAGCCACCTCCTGCACGCCCCCTACTGGGGATGTGCCCGAAACCAAGGTACATGCCCTTGACCGGAATCGAACCTGGGACCTTTCAGTCCGCAGACCGATGCTCTTATCACTGAGCCAAAATCGTTTCTGGTCTTGGTAAATGTTTTAAGGAAGGTTTAGGCCCCTCCCGAAGCTAAAACTCTTCTCTAAAGGGTTATTATCTGAGGTTTAGTCACGCCCTTCAATGGGGGATGCAGGTCTGGGGAAGGGGAAGGTAGGGGTCCAGCCCCAGCTTCTCTTGTTTAGAGCGAGCACATCAGAGGCTGCCACATTTCTGCTGCCATTTCTACATGGGTGCATGGTTTTGCTTTCATGCCACTTTCTCTGATGTCTTTAATCATATTCTTTAAAAACATCACACAAACTCATTACCTCTTACACATTGTTAAAAAGATGCCACTCTCATGATGCTTATAATACCTGCCCCTCACTCCTCCCTCACCATGGTCTACACAACACCCGCTGCCCAGGTTTTCTTAAAGGGCCAGAAAGTAAATAGTCCATGCTTTGAATATTTACTTTCATCCAGTCTCCGTTGCAACTCATCAGTTCTGCCGTTGTAGAATGAAAGTGGCTGTCAACCAGACCTAAATAAGTGAGCGTGCCTGTGTTCCAAAGAAACTTTTGTGTATGGACCCTGAAATTGGAATCCGTATCATCTTCAAGTGTCACAAAATAATTATTCTTCATGATTTTTTTCATTATCTAAAAAGAAAAAAATCCTAACCATTCTTAGGTCATAGCGTGTGCAAAATCAGCAGCGGGTAAGACGAGCCCTTGGCTCTAGCTTGCTGACTGGCATGTTTATAAAACATGTAAGGAACAAGCTGGGACGAAGGAAGAAGGAGACTATACATTGAACAACAAAACTAAAAACAAAAACAAAAATTGTGATAAGCTGAAAAGCAAATTTAAAAATATTAGGATGAGATTGAACAGGAATAACTTAGTCCTAATCCTGTCCAATTGGACATTGCTTCACTCTGAAAACAGTACTAGAAATTATAAGTCATACAAATAAAAGTTCAAGCCTCTCTAAATGTAACATGGACTATTCATTAAGATGATTGGGAACACAATGAAATCGTAACAATATTTATTGAAAGAAATTTCAGAGCAGTGGGTTAGGGTATAAGCTTAGGAACTGGGTTTGAATCTCCACTTCCTTATGCACCAACCAAATAACTTTGGACAAGTTGCTGACTCTCTTTGTGCCTCAGTTTACTTATAAGATATCCACTTGTTAGGTGTGTTGTGATGATTAAATGAGTTAGTGCCTACAAGATACTTAGAAACAAATGCTCTAGTAGTAAAAAATGTTAGCTATTACTTTGAACATCATTAAATTAAGCATCTACATCCTCATTCTACATAAAGAGAAAGGAGGCATGCAGGTACTTTGGCCAACCTCATTGGAATGGGGTCTTACAGAGAAACAATCATGTTTGAAAAATAAATTTAAGATCATTGTTGATTTATATACAGCAGTCAGAAATAATACAGAGCTATCCTCTATACAGTGCATCCAGTTTCCCTCAGTGACAACATCTTGCATAACTATAGCATAATAATACAGCCAGGAAATTGGTACAAACCAGTTTATTCAGATTTTACCAGTTCTCAGTGCACTCAATTATAGATGTGTGTATTTGGGTTTTTTTACTTTTTTTTGGTGTGAGCTTATTCTCCAGCAAGAGCAACCAGATAGAAAATTAGTTCATCAATTCAGCAGTTTAAA
>PVJN01012707.1:0-20970 GCA_004026805.1 Lasiurus borealis
CTCTGGGCTCAGCCTGTGGGCAGTGATCATACCTTTGCAACCCTCAGTGCTGTCAGAGATGATGAAGTGGTAGCTGACAATGTGGTATTATAGAGCCTATTATTTTCCCATAAAGTGGAGTATATAAAACCCGCTTTTAGTGGCTTCTATAGTAAAGAACGTGAAAGGATAAAATGTCTTAGTCTCATTGGAGATCATAGTCTTTGTTACGGATGCAGCATAAGGTTTAGAACCTGGGCTGCACTAAAGGTGATAAGCGGTATGTATGTGCCTGTGTTACAGGTCCTACGTCATCCAGGCTGGCTGTGTTATGACATGGCACCCATGCCGCTGTGGGTCAGATCTGTGCCAGTGCTCTACTTACCTGACCAGTCTGACCTGTTGGAATTCCTAAGAAAAGAAGATGAGCACTCTAGTGCCACTGGTTGTGTGAAAAGGTGTTTGTAGGGGGAGGTTCCAGAGTTTTCTTATATGTCAAAGGAAATTGCTCTTTTTCTTTGGGTTCCTTTCTTAGCTCTGGACTTCGAGGAGGACAGGGAATCAGACTTGTGCCACTGGGTGGTGGATGCCAAGATGTTGTCTGCCATGTGAATGCCAGCCAGGAGCTGGGATGGACCTTGGCTGTGGTTGCTACCTGGTCCCCACAGCATCCCTAAGACTTCCCAGTCTTGTTTGAATGTCCCCACCTTGCCTCAGTCCTGCTGAGGGGAACAAGGGACAAAGTGTTTGCCATTCCTGGCCCAGAATGTTAAGGAGAGAGCCATGCTCCCCCACTTGAGCTAGGAGAGTATTGAGAGGGATTATTGCATCCTCCCTCCCGCACATCCTAAGGGATGAGGAATCTCAGGAACACAGTTCGTCTATGGTCTCGCTTCCATTACCTCTGTGAAGAGCCTCCTCCCAGTGCCAATCATGGAGGATCTTGGTTGTGGCTTAGTGAGGAAAAATGGTGATTTGGTTGTAGGTCTTCCTGCCCAACCATCAACCTCCACCTCTATGGCAGTGCCTGGCATTCCAACATTAGTTCCTACCTTTGTATTAAGATGGCGCTCTCTCCACAGTTCCTTTGGGAAATGCAGCCCACCCTGCCCCAGGGAAATTGTCTTCCTTCACAGGAGGAAGCTATGGTGGCCTGCGGGGTTGGTTGAGGAGATGGGGGCGGGGAGGGGGGAGCTGAGATATTATAGAGAAACTGAGTAGTAGTCGTTTGTAGGGGGAGGTTCCAGAAACCATTTTGATTTTACCAAGGCTTGTCCCTAGCATAGAACTCCTTTGTGTCTGGTTCAAACAAGGAGTCAACATCAGTCCAGCCACCAGTTAAAGCCAGCATGGACTCAGTTGCTTGTTTCTCAGTAACTCTGAGCATCCTCCAACAGTAGCCCCTGACTTGGCTGGGCTCAGCCTTGTACCTGTATATTCCAGTTTTGAGCCTGTTCCTGCCCATTGGACTGGTTGACAGCGGGATACTCAGTGAACTTGAAGGACTTTCCCTCAGGTTCGCCCATGCTCACTCAGGCTCAGCTATCTTGATCTTATGAGGATTTGAGAGGAAATCTCTGCCTCTGACATCCTATCTCTCCCCATTTCTTATCAGAATCGAGCACAGTAAGAAATGCATGACCACTGGTTCCAAGTAAAGTGTGCCAAAGTTCATATCACTTTTTCCCCCTCCTGTAAATGTTTTTAAGGCTCTGTATTCATGGGTATTTTAGTAATTTATGCAAATCCCACGCCTTGATTTAGAAATTCTAATGCAGGTCTTTCTGACTCATTTAGGGAAAGGCCCGTCTCTTTGTTGAAGGTCCGTAAGCTCTGCCCTTTGTTTGGGGAAGGGCTAATGGGATTTTGCTATGGACAGTGCCTGTAGCTTTCTTCATAAATGTTGCATCTTAACCACAGAAAGGTTATATAAAGGGACAGGATGCTGATGCTATTCACTGGGATGGATGGCTCAGAAACTCTTGAAGGGGTTCAGCTGTATATTTCCAGCATAGCAACGTCCCCACTCCCAAACTTGTCCCTCCACTTCCATCAGGAGCCAGCCACAGGGCTGATGCTTTCTGGCAGAGGCTTGAGAAAAACATAGATGGGAGGTATCATGTAGGTTTGGGTGCTGCATTGAACAGGAGACTAAAAGGGCATGCCTCTTAGGATCTTTGTGAATAAAGGAATCAAAGTGGAGGATGGCCTTAAGTTTTGGTCAATCTTTCAATACCAGAGAGGGATAATTTTTTATTTCTATTGTGCCATCTGAGTAGGATCTTGACCGATCCAGGATCCAGAGAGAGTTGGGTTTTGGCCATTCCCTCTCTTTCTAGCTGTAGGAACGGGGGGAAATGTAGGGTAAGGCTAGAGATCCATGGCAACCTAGCTCAGAATGCATAAGCACACAAGGTTTCATCTCAGGGCTCTCTAACCATCCTTCTGATCACTTAGCCCAGTGGTTCTCAGCCTTCCTAAGGCCGCGACCCTTGCATACAGTTCCTCATGTGGTGGTGACCCCCAACCATGACATGTTGCTACTGTGATGCATCGTGATGTAAATATCTGCATTTTCCGATGGTCTTAGGTGACCCCTGTGAAAGGGTCGTTCGACCCCCAGGTTGAGAACCGCTGACTTAGCCTAATCAGCTCTCAGTCCTGAACTTGAGCCCTAAAATGGTTGTGGAACTCAGTGCTTCTCTAAAGAGTTCTCTCTGGAGTAACTGTGGAAGATATGTTCACTCTTTAAGACCAGAGCTGCTTCTTTTAGACGCCTCATTCCTTGGCCCTGAGAACGCTCCTTACCCTCATCCCTGAACTCAACCCACATCTCCTCCCCCCCCCAGAGGGCGCTGCCCAGGCCCCTCCCCAGCACAGGCAGAGGCTGTCCGGTTGGGTTTGTCTGCCCGCTCTGGCAGCGGGAAGCTCGGGGGCTCACCAGAGGCCGGGGGATGGGCTTCTGGGGCTTCTTGGAGCCCAGCTTCTTCATGGCGTTGTAGTACTTCTTCTGCTCCTCCGTCATGAAGATGTCCTGGCCCCCTAAGTGCAGGAGAGGATGACACGCGGCACCGTTATTAAAGCAGAACGAGCCCCCAGGGAGGTCAAGATCATGCCGTCGGGGAAAGACATCTCAACGTCCTCCCCTTTCTGCAGAAAAACATGCCGAAGCCAGGGTCGAGGGGTGTCCCGTTTCTCATCGACAGGAACCCAGGGATGCCGCATGGACAAAGGTGGGGAGGGTTTGGGACTAGGACCTAAGGAGAAGGTATGGGTTGGGTCAAACGTGAGCCTAAAATCCAGCCTGCTCATTCCAATAAAATCCATTGGTTTCTAGAAGCTTACTTTTGGCCAGGGGGAAGAGCTTGCTTACCTCAGGGTGTTCTGGAACAAAAAGACTCTGAAACCCAGCCCCTCAATCCCTTCCTGAAGAATTACAGTGGTACCTTGAGATCCGAGTGCCCTAACATATGAGATTTTTGAGAGATGAGTGGTCGAGCGAGCGATTTTTGCTTTGAAATACGAGCAACATTTGAGATAGAAGTAATAGCGCGGATCGGCCGGCTGCACACAACCCACCAGTTTACCGCGACTGGAGCGTCTCATAGTTTCCCACGCCTCAAGATTACGGAACGAATTAAACTCGTATTTCGAGGTACCACTGTATTGCCTTATTCAAGGGTCTTTGGAGAACCCCTGACTGGTTCTGAGAAGACCCTACCAGTTACACTGCTGCTGTCACAGTGCTAGAAATCCCCTCACTGAAGATGCCTTCCTCCCTTAGAATTGGATGTTAGTTTTTTTTTAAGGGACCCTTTGAACTTCCTACATCCAACCCCTCACCTCTCGCTTCATGACATAATTTTAAAGCCTCCCATATCAATAGCATGTTTGTATAAATTAGTGACTTCAAATACAGTGGTACCTCGAGATACAAGTTTAATTCGTTCTGTAACCTTGAGGCGTGGGAAACGATGAGACGCTCGAGTCGCGGTAAACTGGTGGGTCGTGTGCAGCCGGCCGATATGCGAGTGATGACTCCTATCTCAAATGTTGCTCATATTTCAAAGCAAAAATCGCTCGCTCGATGGCTCGTATCTCAAAAATCTCATATGTTAGGGCAATCGTATCTCGAGGTACCACTGTACTGGGGGAAGGGACTGAGATCTGTGACATTTGAAAGGCGATTTTAGAAAAATCTGGGGCCCTGACTGGTGTTGCTAAGTGGTTAGAATGGAGACACTGAAGGGTGATAGGTTTAACCTCTGGCCCAGGCAGGGCACGTGTGGCAGGCAACCAATCAATATGTCTCTCTCACATCAATGTTTTCCTCTCTTTTTCTCTCCTTCCCTTCCTCCCTCCCTCCCTCCCTCCTTCCTTTCCTTCCCTCCCTTCTCCCCTCCCTCCCTCCCTTCTACTTTCCTTCCTTTCTACTCTCTCTAAAAAGTCAAAGGAAAACTATCCTTGGGCCAGGATAAATAAATAAATAACAGGTTGTCTGAGATTGGGGTCCTGTTTACTGAAGTCAGCACCCGTGGAGGCGAGGGTCTTCCCCAGCCCGAGGAAAGTTGGGATTCTGCCAACACTGGGCCCTGGCCCTTCCGGAGGCATCCCGACTCCGGGATCTGGATGCCAGGGCTCCCGACAGAAGCAGCAAGTGCCAGGAGTCCTTTCTTGCCCTGTTGATTTTCCTCAAGGAGTCACCTGGCACACACCCAGCACACTTGGTGCAGCTAGGAGGACCGTGGCATTCTGGGAGAGAAGATGGGAACCCCAGGCAAGGTTGGGAGGCAGCTGAAACCAGTTTGGCTCAGTGGATAGAGCGTCGGTCTGCGGACTGAAAGGTCCCAGGTTCGATTCCGGTCAAGGGCATGTACCTTGGTTGTGGGCACATCCCCAGGAGGCGGTGTGCAAGAGGGCAGCTGATCGATGTCTCTCTCTCATCGATGTTTCTAACTCTCTATCCCTCTCCCTTCCTCTCTGTGAAAAGTCAATAAAATATATTAAAAAAAAAAAAAGATTGGGAGGCAATGCTTATACCGAGAAATACAACTCTTTCAGCAGCAGCCCGGACACCAAACAGAGGTGAGGGCCGCCACCAGGGGGTCAAAGGTCAGCGTTTGTGTTAAAGGTCAAAACTGGGCTCCGCGTCAGACACGAAGGGCTGTGTGTGTGTTGGTGTCAGTCGTGAGGCCGGGGGATAAGAAACGGAAGACTGGCCATTCCCGCAGACACACTGGAGCCCCACTTATCTTTTTCTTCTGTTGATTGAAGTTGTCAATTATGACCCCAACGAAGAGGTTAAGCGTGAAGAAGCCGCCAAAAATGATGAAGATGACGAAGTACAAGTACATGTACACGTTGTTCTCCCACTTGGGCTGCAGGTTCACCTGTGGGCGGACAAAGCGGGGCACGGGGACGATGGGATGTCTTAGTTTGTGCTCACCCCAAGAGCCAACCCTGAGGCCTAGTCCTGGGTGCAGGTAGTTTATTTGGGAGGCGATCCCGGGAAGCAGGAGTGAGGGAGGGAGAGGGTAAGCAGGACTAGGAGAAAAGCGAAGAAAGGGATGCTGGGAAGAAAGTCATTTTTACGAGCAACCGGCACTCTATCTTCTGAGGCCCTCTCAGGAACGATGAAGAACACGCCTCAGAACTTGACCTCTGAGGGGCAGGGAAGATGGAGCATTTATCTACAGACCCCCCAAACTATCTGGGAGAGTTGCTTTGCCCTCAGGGATGTTAAATCCCTTACCCTTGGGCTGCTAAGCAAACTCTGAAACTCTGAAGAAAGTCAAGCCTCCGAGAATCAGAAGCAAAGGATGCCAGTGGACTCAGAGCAGGGCACACGCCATGTCTGCCTCAGCGGGAATGGTTTTTCTCCAGCAGCATCGCTCTCTCCATCTGGCTGCCCTGGTAGACTCTGGAATTCTCTCTCATCCCTTTGTTCTGGCCACCGCCCCTGCTCCTCCTCCTCCTGCCAGGGAAATGCCCTCACGCGGTCCTTTACCAGCATCTTCCTCATGCAGAGGATGAGTTTCAGAAGCCCGGGGCGTGTGCACAGAAGGAGAACAGGCGAGGTTGGCTTAAATAGCCAACAGTGAACCAATGGACACTGCCCCAGAGAGGAACAGTGCCAGGCTGCTGCTGAGTGGCCGCCTCTTCTGGTACCAACGCCACCGCCTTCACTCCGGTTCAAATACACTGATGGAGGGGGAGGGGGCACGTGGGTGGGAAAGCAGTGGGCAAGACTCACCCCTTGGGCATCGACAGCGGCATACATGATGTCCATCCAGCCTTTAAAGGTTGCCTGGAAACAAGGAGCAGTAGCTACTCAGTCTCTGCCCGTGCGTCGGCACTGGGTTTTGTTTTGATTTGCTTAATGGTTTTTCTCACGGAGCATTATGGGTCTCCCTGGAGCCAGTTCTGACATGTTTCTGTCTCCCGGGGTAGAGCACAATGCCTGGCACAGCGTAACTATTTAGGAATTTTTGTCAAATGAATGCATGAGCAAATGGTGCGAGCAGGAACTTGTGGGTAACTGCCTGACAAGTGTATAAGCAATGACATTAACACTTGGATGGATGGAGTACTGAATGAACAAGTAGATGGATGAAGGGAAGTGGTGAAGAATGAATGAATGAATTGAAGTATGAATGTGGTTGACCATCATCATCACCAGCATTATCTATCACTACCGTAGTCCTAGAACATAATCTATTACGTATCCTCTAGGGCAGTGGTTCTCAACCTTTCTAATGCCGCGACCCTTTAAGACAGCTCCTCATGGGGTGGTGACCCCCAACCATAAAATTATTTCCGTTGCTATTTCATCACTGTCATTTTGCTACTGTCATGAACTGTCATGTAAATATCTGATAGGCAGGATGTATTTTCGTTGTTACAAATGGAACATAATTAAAGCATAGTGATTAATCACAAAAACAATATGTAATTCTATATTGTGAAATATTTATTTCTAGTGACAAATAAATGAAATTTTGTCTTGAATCGTGGTGTAGCATGGGCAACAGTCTTCATAAGACAACAGTAAACTACATTGCTACACTTTGCTGTGTGTTGGTTCCTAAGACCATGGGAAATAGGTGTTTTACGCTGGTCTTAGGCGACCCCTATGAAAGGGTCATTCAACCCCCAAAGGGGTGGCGACCCACAGGTTGAGAACCACTGCTCTAAGGGGTAAACTGCAGGAGATTGAACATGTGGCTAGACTATGTTTATTTTGTACAAGTTGTAAATTCTAACTCATTACCTGATACAATGCCATGGCAAGCTTATCCTTTCTTCTAGCCTATTAGCTCGCATGGGTCTAATTGTATCTCTGGGATATTACACTCATCCATAAGGCCCTCTAGCCTCACTGTGTAGCCTGTAGAATGAGCTCAGCTCAAATGAGTGCTATCCCCTATATAGCATCTTCTGAAGGATCCCCATCCCCCCCTCCCCCCGTTAGAGAGAGGCCAAAGGAAAAGACACGGTTGATTTCAGGACTCACCACCTGCAAAAGCGCCAGGTAACCCATGGCAACATTATCAAAGTTGACCTTCATGTTGACCCAAAAGAGGCTGCCGGTGTAGTTGTGAAGTTTACAATCAGATTCGTTGTTCACGATAGTAGAGGACACGAGGGCAAAGTCTTTGTTGGTCATGTTGATGCACCTGCCAAACATCCCTGAGAAGAAGTTCATGCCCATGATGCTGAAGATGAGCCAGAAGATGAGGCACACGAAGAGGACGTTCATGATGGACGGGATGGCGCCCACCAGGGCATCGACCACCACCTGGGGGGGGAAATGCAAAAGGACCTGGAACCCTCACCAATGCCTCACCCCTTTTTGCTGGATCCAGCTTCTTTCTATGCTCACTCAGGCTGCTTCAAGAGCCAGTGGCCTTTGGAAGCAAGAGAAATGGGTTGATTAGTGCCGTCGTTCAGACTCAGGAAGATGGAGCAGGTGAAGTGGGGTTAAACCTTCTCTAAACTTCATCCGGGGCAGCTTTCAGCGTCTTTGCTCAAGACGGAGGAGGCGGATGAGTTTATAAGTACAAACATGCTCATTTAGGGCTGTGAGCATGTTGTGCTAGCACACACAGACTTCTAGAAACTTGCTTTATTTTTCTTAAAGACAACATATGAAAAGGGTATATGGTATTTGGTGAAGAATGTGTGACAACCGAAATCCATATTCACACACTTGCCTATTTGTAAACTAACAACCTGGAGATAAAATAAAATAAATATCCAACTGTTTCAGTCATCAATGCCTAAGGTTTGTCAAGGTCCCACGTTAATTTTAAAAGCCTGCTTTTGTGTTTGAAGATCTGATGTCTGCTTTGGGTCAGGGATGGAGGAAGGAGGCAAAACCTCACTTTCTCGGCCAGGAGGCCTTTGTCATTATGAGGAAGGGGAGGGGAGACGTGAACAGTCCCTCGATCGCCCCTAAGGCAAGGGCCAGGCTTGTGAGCATTCCACCCGAGGAAGACAGTGAGGGCGCAGTGGGTGCTCATAGAGATACGTAAGGACAGGGACGGATAAAAGGAAAAACCCATAAGATTCATGACTGTGGTAGGTTGGAGAGAAGATACCATATTTTCTGGCGTATAAGATGATTGGGGGTATAAGACGACCCCCAACTTTTCCAGTTAAAATATAGAGTTTGGGAAATACAGTGGTAGCTTGAGATACGAGTGCCTAACATACGAGATTTTTGAGATACGAGCCATTGAGTGAACGATTTTTGCTTTGAAATACGAGCAACATTTGAGATAGGAGTAATCGCGCGGATCAGCCGGCTGCACATGACCCACCAGTTTACCGTGACTCAAGTGTCTCATAGTTTCCCACGCCTCAAGGTTACGGAACGAATTAAACTCGTATCTCGAGGTACCACTGTACTCGCCCTATAAGACAACACCCAGCATATAAGATGACCCCCGACTTTTGAGAAGATTTTCCTGGGTTAAAAAATCATCTTATATGCGGGAAAATGCGGTATATTCTAGTGGGTGTGGTGGAGGTGCTGAGCTGATGATGTCACTACATTTAAATGAGTGTCAGAGGAAAGGCTCATTGGTCCTGAAAAGATGAAGAGCTTGTGCCGAAACCAGTTTGGCTCAGTGGATAGAGCGTCGGCCTGCAGACTGAAAGGTCCCAGGTTCGATCCCAGTTGAGGGAACGTATCTTGGTTGTGGGCACATTCCCCACTGGGGGCGTGCAGGAGGCCGCTGATCCATGTCTCTCTCTCATTGATGTTTCTGACTCTGTATCTCTCTCCCTTCCTCTCTGTAAAAAAATCAATAAAATTATAATAATAAAAAAAAAAAGGATGAAGAGCTTGGGATGTGCCAAAGATTCAATGAGGACATCTTGGCAGGGTGGAGGCTGAGATAAGGAGGATCAGTAAGAGCAGAAGTGAGGTCTGAGTCCAGGCTGGTGTGATGTTTCAAGTGCGAAGGGCAGAGGGGCTCACAGAGGACCCAAAGGGGAACTAGGAGAGTCAGGACACCAGTGTCCATGAAGTGAGGACCCGGAGCTGGCCTGTGGGGGTGGGGAGGGCATGAGGGGGGAAGTGGTACCAAAGGTGGCAGAGCGGAGCCATTTGGAGACAGGTCTTACCCGCATGCCTTCAAATCGAGACAGAGCCCGCAGGGGCCGCAGGGCGCGGAGGGTCCGAAGGGCTTTGATGGACGCCATGTCCGAATACTTCAGGATCTTCGCTATGAGGCTGGTCAGCGATATCTGAGTGCGGGCAGAGAGCAAGAACATCACGCTAGGATCCCGGGGGGTGGGTTCTGGTGGGAGGAGACAGGAAATCCCTCCCACTCCCTGCTCTGTCTAAGCCATGGTCCTCGCTCCCACCTTATTATCCAGAGATAATTTGGTCCCTTTCCTTGTCTTAAAGACTTTGCTCGCCGAACCTGGTTTGGCCCAGTGGATAGAGTGTCGGTCTGCAAACTGAAGGGTCCCAGGTTCGATTCCAGTCAAGGGCATGTATCTTGATTGCGGGCACATCCCCAGTAGGGGGCGTGCAAGAGGCAGCTGATAGATGTCTCTCTCATCTCATTTCTAGCTCTTTATCCCTCTCCCTTCCTTTCTGTAAAAAAATCAATAAAAAATATATTTTAAAAAAAGAATGAAGAGCATTTCTACTTTACAAGGTATACATAGCACCCCAAACAAGCTCCAGAATGGAAAAAACTTATTAAAAAAAAAAAAAAGACTTTGCTCATCACTTATCTGAAGGTCTGGGAAAGGAAAAGCCAGTCTCCCACATGGCAGACCCTGTTATGCCACCTTCGCTTTCCCTCTAGGGGCACCAACCGGGTGGGTCCTCACATCCTTGAACCTTTGACGTTTGGAGATCTGGAGAGATGATGGTTAAGTGAGGTTAAGAGAACGTTTATTTTGAAGGATATAAAGTTAGTCTCAATTGTATTCAAAAAACCAGGTGGAAAGTGTCCTGGTTTGGGTAGGGTCTCGTTCACTCCTGATTTCTTTGTTGTTGTTAACCCTCACCTGAGGATATCTACCGATTTTTTTAGAGAGAGTGGAAGGGATGAAGGGAGGAGGGAGGGAGAGAAAAATAGAGAATGAGAGAGAGGGATAGAGAGTTGTGAATGAGAAAATAGAGAATGAGCTGAGAGAGAGGTGAGGCATATGTATTGATTGCCTATCGCACATGGCCCAGCAGGGATAGGGATTGAACCTGCAACCCAGATACATGCCCTTGACCAGGAATCCAAATCACACCTTTTGGTGCCCAGGTTGATGCTCCAACCACTGATCTACACCGGCCAGGGCTTGACCCCTGATGTTTTTTGTGTTTTGTTTTGTTTTGTTTTGTTTTGTTTTGTTTTTTACTATGGGTCAGTGCCATGTTAGCCTAGGTTGCACTTTCACCCTCTGTGAAATGAGAGTCAGATTAAGAGAACTCCGAGGCCCCATAGGTCTGTTCTTCAGTCAGGGTGACGGCAATGCGTACACGAGAGCCAGCTTTGAGAGCCAGCTGAATCCTAGTAGCTGAGTCCACGTTGGTCTGTTAGTTTCTCCAAGGGTTACAAAGAGCACAAACCACATGGAGAAATGGTCACACCTTCCAGGAACTGTGAAGGTACCAGGGAGACACCATATGCAGGATCTTGCTAGAGACTGGGCACCAATCCTAGGAGGTCCATGACTGACAGGCCGGATTCAGGCTTAGCTTATCCTGGCAGGTAGGTGGGGATGTGCACATGAACTGCAGAAGGGGAGGGATTTATATCTGGGTGCTAGAGCTTCAAAGAGGTGGCATATTCCACCAAGATAAAGAACTGGACTGAAAGGACCCCCTTCTTTCACCCGTGCAAGGCTCCAGACACCAGCAGGTGGCACCCAACCGCACAGCTGGCAGAGCAGGGAGGTTTGAAGCCAGCTCCATGCCAGACCCTCTTTCCTCTTTGCTTAGCCCCTGGGAAGGCTGGCTCTTGTGCAAACCTGCATCCGGGACAAGCAGTCCATGTTGGTCTGTTAGTTTCTCCAAAGATTACATGGAGAAACTAATCCTTGTAGTGCATCCATCCCATCCTTTCTCCACTGCAAATCGGACTATGATCATGTTTCTCTTTACTCCCAGCCTTCACTGGTACTTCGGATAAGCACCCTTAGCATAAGCTAAACACTCTTTAGCCCATATGACACAGCCATACCCACAGACACAGCCTACTTTCACCCTATATTCCAGTGGTTCTCAACCTTTCTAATGCCGCGACCCTTTAATACAGTTCCTCATGTTGTGGTGACCCCAACCATAAAATTATTTCCGTTGCTACTTCATAACTGTAATTTTGCAACTGTTATGAACCGTATCTGTGTTTTCCAATGGTCTTAGGCGACCCCTGTGAAAGTGTTGTTTGACCCCCAAAGGGGTCGCGACCCACAGGTTGAGAACCGCTGCTATATTCTACCCAAATCAAATTGTGCCCTAAGTACACCTGTGCCTGCTCCTTTGCTCGGGGTCAGCTTTTAACTAAGATTGCTGCCTTCCACCCACCAGTCCTCTTGGCACCTCCATGCTCCTGCTCATTTTTGTTGTTGTTAAGGATGTTTTTTTCCATTGATTTTTAGAGAGAGCGGAAGGGAGGGGGAGAGGCAGAGAGAAAGAAACATCGATGCGAGAGAGACAAATTGATTTCGTTGCCTCCTACCACAGGGCTGGGGATGGAGCCTGCAACTGAGACACATGCCCTTGACTGGAATCAAACCTTATGACCATAGGCCGATGCTCTAACCACTGAGCAAACCAGCTAATGTTAAGCCCTATACCTAATGCCACCTCTTATATGAAGCCTTCCTCACCACAAACTACACTGGGTGGAAGCAGGCTCATGTCGCTGTGTACCTGAGATACTAATTATCTCCAACGGTGCTCACCGCATACCCCCTTAGACTATGTTTATTTCTCCCTGTGTGTCTAATCTGCTGGAATATGAAGTGAAAACTCCTGGAGATACGGAGTTTTAATTTATTGGCTTTATCTCTCTCAGAGCGCTTTGTAAATCAATCCTGTAATCAGTAGTTATGAAAAAACATCTGATGGATCGAAGAAAAGACAGAGGCATGTTGGGATGGATAGAAGGAAGGAAAGAAAGAAAGAAGGAAAAACAGCTGGATGGAAAGTGGATGGATGGATATTATAGATAGTTGAAAGGAAGAACTGAAGAAAGAAAGGAAAAATATGGAGTAGTGGATGGATGGATGGATGGATGGGTAAAAAAGGGACAAACAGACAAATGGATGGAAAAAAGAAAGAATAGATGGATTGGTTAAAGGAAGAATAGAAAAAATGGAAGAATGGATAGAAGGATGCTGAGTTGGGAAGCACATGAATAAATGAAAAAGAAAGGTAGGTGACTGAATAGTTAGAAGGATGAATCAGAAGATAAGAAGACAGAAGGACTAAGAACCAGAGGACAAATGGGTGGAAGGAAGGTAAGAAGAATGAAGTTTTGAGAATGAGGAAATTGATGGAGAGAATAAATGGAAGGATGAATGGATGTTTGGAAGGAAGAAAATAAAAGGGTGAGTGGTTGGGTAGATGGAAGGAGGGATGTACGGAAGAAAGGATGGATGGGCAGATGACCACCTTTAAAGCATTCAAGTGTGAAGTTAGTGAGCCCTAGCTAGGTTGGGGTGACTGTGCCCCTAACCTGGGTGGGCAGCCAGAAGAAAATATCGCTCATTCGTCTATGAATATTGTGACTCTGAGTTCAGGCCTGACAGCTAGCTAATCGCTGTGGTGCAGGGGCCTGAGGCTGCTGGCACGCTGGTGGCAGGAAAGAAGAGACGTGAGTGCTGAGACCTGCTGTGGAGGACCTGCCAACACAGGAGCGGACGGAATGCTCTGTACTGGACCCCTTCCGGCTTCAGGAGGCAAACATCAAACACAGACACATCCCCCCACACCTCGGAGGGGCAGACCTTGGGGCTGGTGGCTGCTGAAGAGGGGGAGGCAGAGATGAACCCAACACGTGTCTCCCCCGGCCTGCAGGGACCCTCAGCTGTGCCCCCGTGAACCAATGACGCAGGCAGCCACTTTGCAAAGCCAAGAGGGCAAAGGCCTGGACAGAGGCAGAAGATTGTAAGGGTCAAGATAAGAGAGACATCACTCCTAGCATTTAGGGCGAGTGGCCACAGGTTAGTGTGGGTCTGACATAGGAGCGTCAGCTCAGCACCTCTCCATGGGGACCTTCTCTTCCCGTCTGTGCCCCTGGGAGAAGCCAACGGCGTTAGCTCAGTGGTTCTTAATCCTGGCTGCACACTGGATATGTCCAGGAGTTTTACAAAAGCCTGATGCCTGGACCCCTCTTAACCCTGGACCCCAGAGCCAGAAACATATGCAACTTTGGGAATAGCAGTGTTTGTTCACTGTGTGTATATATATATATATATATATATATATATATATAATTGATTTTTTACAAACAGGGAGAGAGAGGGATAGAAAGTTAGAAACATCTATGAGAGAGAGACATTGATCAGCTGCCTCCTGCACGCTCCCTACTGGGGATGTGCCTGAAACCAGGTATATGCCCTTGACCGGAATAGAACCTGGGACTCTTCAGTCCGCAGGCTGACGCTCTATCCACTGAGCCAAACTGGTCTCGGCTCACTGTATTTTTTTTTTTAAAGAGATTGTTATTGATTTTTATAAAGAAAGGAAGGGAGAGGAAGAGAGAGAGAAACATCTATGATGAGAGAGAATCACTGATGGGCTGCCTCCTGTACACCCCCTACTGGGAATCAAGCCCACAACCCGGGCATATGCCCTTGACCGGAATTGAACATGGGACCTTTCAGACCGTAAGCCAAGGCTCTATCCATTGAATCACACCAGCCAGGCAATGTTCATGGTACAGTGGTACCTCGAGACACTAGTGCCCTAACATACGAGATTTTTGAGATACGAGCTGTCGAGCTAGCGATGTTTGCTTTGAAATATGAGCAACATTTGAGATAGGAGTCATCGCGCGGATCGGCCCGCTGCACACAACCCACCAGTTTACCGCGACTCGAGCGTCTCATAGTTTCCCACGCCTCAAGGTTACGGAACGAATTAAACTCATATCTCGAGGTGCCACTGTATTTGGAAGGGCCACCAGGCGATTCTAGAGTGCAGCCGGGGCTGAGGGCCATGCCGGCGGGAGGACAGATGGTCTGTGCTGCCCAGGCCTCAGCTCCCTAAACCCAGAAGCCCTGCCCATGGACCCCCTGAGTTCTGAGACCTGGGGGAGCCTCATGTTTTGGATGGAAACACAGAGGACAGCGAGTGGTCTTTCTGGATGGAGGCCTAGGCGCTGAGGACTCACCGAGCCTCATCGTGGTGAGAAAATCACGCATGCCCTGCCCGGATCTTACTCTTTGCAGGGGGACAGGGCTATTCTCGGAGCCCTTCCCATGTGCTCAAGACTTCGCTTTGGGGCAGCCCTTGAGGACCAGGCCTCCGAGCTTTCTTGGGCGACAGCAGCCACCCATCGGGGGTGCGGCCCCGAGGCCCCGCGTGCGCCCCCCACGCCACTCACGTTGACGATGAGGAAGTCGAGCCAGCACCAGGCATTGGTGAAGTATTTCTTAAAGCCGTAGGCCACCCACTTGAGCAGCATCTCGAACACAAAGATGAACGTGAACACCCGATCGGTGAAGTCCAGCAAGGCCTTGACCGTGGGCTTCTGGTCCAGGTAGTAGTCTTCAAAGGCCTGGCAGGAAGGGACCAGGATGGCAGGTTGCCTGGGCTCCCAGCGCTGGGGCCCAGTGATGGGGCAGGTCCCCACCAGGCCTGCCCCTCACCCACCTCCCACCCCACCCCCCAACACCCGGGAGGATCCTGGTAACCAGCCGGCCTGTATTGTTTGGTTTTCTCCGCTCTGGAGAGAAGGAGTAATGGAGGAGACACAGTGAAATACAAACCAGGCCTTCCCCAGCCAACGGGCCTGCGTGGTTGTACCCAGACTTTGCAGGGGAGCCGAATGCCAGCGAGAAAGGAGGCCTTCTCTAACTGGAGCCAAGCGCTGCTGACTGTGGCTGGGTTTGGGAATACAGCGGTACCTTGAGAGACGAGTGCCCTAACATACGAGATTTTTTAGATACGAGCCGTCGAGCGAGCGATTTTTGCTTTGAAATATGAGCAACCTTTGAGATAGGAGTCATCGCGCGGATCGGATCGGCCGGCTGCACACGACCTACCAGTTTACTGAGACTCGAGCGTCTCCTAGCTTCCCACGCCTCAAGGTTACGGAACGAATTAAACTCGTATCTCGAGGTACCGCTGTACAAGCAAGAAAGGATGTTCCCGGCAGTGTACAGACATGAGAGTAAGAATCGCTGTGAACCTCTAACAAAGAAATGCTGGAGCTCACTGGGAATCCAGGAAAGGCACATGGAAAGCGGACTCGGGTTTTCTTTTTCCGGATTGGTGAGGAGAAAAAGGAAGGGGTTGGGGAGAGCCCCGGGTCGGTGTGGCTGGGGGGCAGGGGGACCAGTCATTCTCCTTGCCTGGTGGGAGGGGAAGGGAAAGCCAGCTCAGTCTTTTGGAAGGTCAGTTTGGGAACCCGTCTCAAAGCTTGTAGAAACCTAGCAACTCTGCCTTCAAGAACTTACCCGGAGGGCACTAACTGTCCTGGTGGCCCCACCCAGATCCTGTTGAAGGAGACAGAGCGCCCATCCCCCACCTGCTGACTGGCAGACTGGCAGCTACCAGCTCCTGAATTCGGCTCTCAGGAGGATGGCCCCGGGGCTGAAGGAAGCTGCCTCCGCCTGGGGAGGTTACCTACAGCCCAAGGCCAGTGACTGGCGGTGGGTTTGATAGGCCGCAAGGCGGGACAGCTCTGTGGCGCCCTCTATGCTTCAGAGTTGGGGGGGTGGGGAGGTGTCTAGCTCCTTTCTCTGTTCCCTGGGCCCCTCCCAGGGACCACTGGCATGGACCTCTCGGCCACCTTTGCAAGAGCCAGGAGGAACCTGTCATCTGAGCACACTGACTGCGAGACGACAGAATGAATAACGGGGTTCAGCTCTGGAATGTGTATGATGTGGTACCCGCACAGGGCGGCGGGAAGGTCGGGTACCACAGGTTTCCAAAGCGGGATGCTCTCTGAGTGACGGGAAAATGGGTGCTATCTTTCCTTTGCATTTTCCCCCATCATTTCCAAGCGGTGGGCTTTCTTTTGTTTTGTTTTTGCACTTTGTCAGATGAAAACGCATGCTATTTCTTTCTTTTTTTTTTCCTCCCAGAAGTACTCACAGTAAAAGCATGAGGAAGACTAAATTTGGCGCCAGCCTATTGAGTCTCCTGGGGAAAGGAGAGGAGGAGGCAGGATCCCAGCTCCCTGCCGGGGTGGGGGCGGGGGGAAGGGGGGCAGCTGGAAGGTGGGGAGAAGAGAGAGGGAAGGAGCCAGGGAGAGGGGAGGAGAGAAACCAGGAGAGAAGGCCCTTGGGGAAGACAGGAGCTGATAAAGTCATTGAAAGGTCAGTCAAAGGCTGAAAACCGGGTGACACTGGCTTTCTTAGAGGAAAGACCTGTCCGGATGTCTTGGAGAGCAGCAGCCCGGGCAGAGGTGAGCCCCCCTTTTGAGGGGAGGAATGGGAAGGAATGGGGGTTTACTCGGCGGGCGCTGATTGGTGGCTTCATGTGTGGTCCATGTAAGATACATAGTTAGGCACTCAGGTACAGTGGTGCCTCGAGATACGAGTTTAATTCCTTCCGTAACCTTGAGGCGTGGGAAACTATGAGACACCCGAGTCGTGGTAAACGGGTAGGTCGTGTGCAGCCGGCCGATCTGCGCGATGACTCCTATCTCAAATGTTGCTCGTATTTCAAAGCAAAAATCGCTCGCTCGCTCGAACGGCTCGTATCTCAAAAATCTCGTATGTCAAGGCACTCGTATCTCGAGGTACCACTGTGTTTACAAGCGGCTTGCTAAGACAAGGAAAGACGACCCTCTTTGTCCTGGGCCTTCAGAGAAGACCGATGTGGTTGAGTGTCCAAAGAGGCTTTGGGATCACAGGAGGGCCGTTAGGTTTTACAACTGGCAGGCGGGGTGACCTTGGACAAGTCCCTTCAGCCCTTTAAAGGTCAGTTTCCCCATCTACAAAGGGGGATGCACACGCTCACTGCTCGACACGCCTGCAGCTGGGTATAGCAGGCCCGTGGGCACCTCCAGCATCCACCAGGCCCTGCTGCTGCTGCGAGGAGCCCCCGTGCTGGGCTGCAGCTCCCCTTTCAGCCACAGGGTGGGGGCCTGCCTCCCCGGAGTCACGGGAGCCCCCCCGGGCAGCTCCAGGCCGTGCCCTTACCAGAGCCCCGCTGCTGAGCAGGATCATGAAGACGATGAAGCTCTCGAACCAGCTGTGCTCCACGATGCGGTAGCAGGTCTTGCGCACCTGCCAGCCCACGGTCCACGGGAAGCTGGCGGTGTCCACTTTGCACCAGGGGCAGTGGCGGATGCAGCCTGTGGGGAGAGGCGGCTGATGCTGAGGGACAGCCTCGGGGGAAAGGGCGAGAAGGCCGCTCGGCTGGGAAATCCACCTGCCACCCCTTCAGAAAACAATTCTTTCCTGGAACACGCAAGACTCGGTCCCTCACCGGCCGTCTGTCCTGCCCTCGGGGGCTGCTCTCTACCATCAGCCTGCCCCACTCTCATCTCCTCCCCCACCTTCTCCCTTCTTTTTATTTTTTTAAAAATATATTTTTATTGATTTCAGACAGGAAGGGAGAAGGAGAGAGTGAGAGAAACATCAATGATGAGAGAGAATCATGGATGGGCTGCCTCCTGCACGCCCTCTACTGGGGATCCAGCCTGCAACCCAGGCATGTGCCCTGACTAGGAATGGAACTGTGACCTCCTGGTTCATAGGTCAAAGCTCAACCACTGAGCCACACTGGCCTGGCCGACCTTCTTCCTTCCTCTGATAGATGCCCCCTGAGGTCCCTGTGCTGATGCTCATCTGTCCCTGGAAGCCTGACAAATCCTGGGCCTGGGCCTGGTGGTGTCTGAGAGGCCGGGCCCCCAGTCTGTGCTGAGCGGAGGGGACCATGTGGCTGGGAGGGAGCTTGGGCCCAGCCCAGCCCCGGGTCATGGGGAACTGGAAACTAAAGTATTTTCTTTATGAAAAAAATTAATTTTATTATTGAAGCCACAACTTCACAGCACACTGTGTTCACTGATTGCTCCAGTATCTACTGAGAATATGATGCTCCTCGTTGCTTTAGACCAGTGGTTTTCAACCTGTGGGTCACGACCCCTTTGGGGGTCGAACGACCTTTCACAGGGGTCCTAAGACCATCGGAAAATGCAGATATTTACATCACGATGCATCACAGTAGCAACATTTCATGGTTGGGGGTCACCACCATGTGAGGAACTGTATGCAAGGGTCATGACCTTAGGAAGGTTGAGAACCACTGCCCTAGACACTGAGGGAGAGGAGAAGGCAGGTGCAGTTCCTGTCCTCAGAGGTGACGCGAAGACTGAAGGCCACAGCACGGCCCGCCCCTCCTCTGTCCTTTATTTATGTCCCAAATCAAGAGCAGTTACGGCCGGAACCGGTGTGGCTCAGTGGATAGAGCATCGGCCTGTGGACTGAAGGGTCCCGGGTTCGATTCCGATCGGGGGCATGTGCCTTGGTTGCAGGCACATCTTCAGTGTGGGGCATGCAGAAGGCAGCTGATTGATGTCTCTCTCTCATTGATGTTTCTAACTCTCTACCCCTCTCCCTTCCTCTCTGTAAAAAATCAATAATATATATATAATTTATTTATATTTTTTTAAAGAGAGCAGTTATGGTAGTGACTCCTTTTCCCCTTGCAACCACAAGAAGGTAAGTTTATAACTGAGGGGTTCTCAGGGGTGATGGGGAGGGCACGGGTCATGTCCAATGTGGCATGAGATGCACCTCGCACCCCCAGTGAGTTGTGGCACTGGTGTCTGAGGCTGGTCCTTCAGGCCTGGCGGTGGGGGGGGGGGGCGGGTAGGCAGCAAGAGGCCCTGTCTCCCGTGCACCCCACCCGGGGCCCTGGCCACACAGGGGCCGGAGGAGCGTTGAGCTGGATGCGGGCCCTAATTCCCGTCAGGTACCTTCCGTGAAGCAGTCGTCCGGCTCCTCCAGGTCCTCGGCCAGCTCGGGGATCTTCTTCAGGATCTCCCCGGGGTCCAGGCCGTCCACCGTGCTGCCCTCCGAGGAGCTCCCGTCGCTGGCTGCCTGCAGGGCACAGGCCCAGGGCCGTGAGGGCGGCTCCCGAGGGGCCGGGCAATCTGCACCGCAGGCCCGACAGACGGGCGGACGGGCTGGCGAGCTGGGAGATGCAAGCTGGGCCCGCAGGGGGTCCCTCCTCTGCCTGCAGCCCGGCCCGCTGCGGCCCGAACCACGCCGTTGTCTGAGCGAGGCCAGGCTTTCCCCGCAGGCCCTGATGGAGTGCTGGCGATGGCCCGAGACTCCATCATTACCTCCCGAAAGCCTGCCTTCGCGGGGCCTTGAATATTTAACCGCGGAGCCAGGCCGCGGGGGCCTCTAATGTCTCCAGATGAATTCAATTAGGAGCTGACGCGGCGGGCCTATTAGTAAACTTGATAGCTGGGCTAATGGACCCAAATGGTAGGGTGTGTTCCCATCTGTCAGTGTCAGGCCCCACCCCTGCCTGGCCGGGGTCACGGCGGAAACAAAAACAAAAAACAAAAACTAACACACACACACACACACACACACACACACCGAGGTTGTGGACCGAAACCATGGACAGAGGAAAGCAGCCAGGGTGTCCTTAGCGGGCGTGGGGGGATGTAGGATGTCCACGTGTGGAGGTGCCACCCTCTCCTGGCTCCACCAGGTGGCTTGTGTTCATCTGGGGGTGCCCCCAGGTCCCGTGTCAGTCCACCCCTTGATCTCCCGCCGCTGGGGTCAGCCTTGCCCACAGCCAGCAGCTGGCACTCCTCGGGCTGGATAGCTCTGGGGACGAACGATAGACTTATCGTCCTTATCTATGCCTCGCCCAGTGCCTGGCACAGCGGCTGCCCCTCTCGGCAAGGGGGTCAGGTTACATTCCTGACTTTTAACTCCGCGTCTGAAAGACGCTGACCCTTTGCCGACACCTCTTTCCCCATAGATAGCTCGTCTGCTTCAGAGACTTGTCACGAAACCGCCAAGTTCACTGTTCCCTCCTCTCAGACCCCCCGACCCCCGCCTCCTCTTCCGGCTGACAGCCGCTCCAGAGCACCGGGGTGTGTTTTGGCGAGAGAAAAAGGGGTGGACAAAGGAAAGCGGGGTGGGGGGAGCCACGGGGAGGCTGTCTCCCTCCCCCACCAGCACCCCTGACTGGCATCTGCCGGCTTCCCCCAACTCTCTCTGTGCACTTGACTTCGGTTTCCTTTCTTCTTGCTTGTCATTTTCTGGGCACTTATTCCATCTCAGGGAAGAGCTAAACCCTTGACAGGGAGCGGCTCAGTTAAGCTG
>PVJN01012707.1:21070-50701 GCA_004026805.1 Lasiurus borealis
GTTCCCCTTCAGTGTCTCGGTGAAGACCGGGGAGCGGGGGACAGGGGGGGGGTGCTCCGAGAGGTTGAGCACCCGGGCCTCCTCCTTAAGCCTCACTCTCCCTCCTGCAGTCCTGCCCAGCAGCCGGAGGGCTGGGAGGGACTGTAAAAATCCCCACCTGTGGCCGAGACCCCTTTGGCTCAGTGGATAGAGCGTCGGCCTGCGGACTGAAAGGTCCCAGGTTCGATTCTGGTCAAGGGCATGTGCCTTGCTTGCGGGCACACCTCCACAGTGGGGCGTGCAGGAGGCGCCTGATCGATGTCTCTCTCTCTCTTCGATGTTTCTGACTTTCTATCTCTCTCCCTTCCTCTCTGTAAAAAAAAAAAAATCAATAAAATATATATATTTTTAAAAATTCCCACCAGTGGTCTGAGGTTAGGAGGGTGAGTGCAGCCGGGAAGACCTGACCTCTCCAGGGAGCTGTCTACCTACCTCTGCCGTGGCCTGAGCGTCCACCTGGTCTTTCCACTTCCCGCCCAGGTAAGGAGCCAGGTCCTCAGAGGACGTGCCAGAGCCCGGGGTCCGGGGTGCTGGGGGGCCCTCCTCGCTCCCGGCTTGCTGCGGCTGCTCCTGCGAGTGAGAGGGGATCCCGGCTCGGCACTCTAGCCCAGCCTCCTCGGGCCGCTTCTACATTAGAAGATATCGTGTTGTCTGTACAGTGGTACCTCGAGATGCGAGGGCCCTAACATACGAAATTTCTGAGATATGAGCCGTTGAGCGAGCGATTTTTGCTTGGAAATAGGAGCAACAGTTGAGATAGGAGTCATCGCGCGGATCGGCCAGCTGCACAACCAGTTTACCGCAACTCGAGCGTCTCATAGTTTCCCACGCCTCAGGGTTACGGAACGAATTAAACTCGTATCTCAAGGTACCGCCGTATTTAAAAATATATTACTCAAAGGCTGCAATTCTTTGGAGCCCAGAGGAACAAGTGTCATTTCCCTGTGACATCGCTGGTTGGCTAAATGAGCCACATCATGACCGGGCCTGCCGAAGAGGAGAGGAGCCTGCTCGTGGGCAGCATGCGGTTGTGGAGGAATCGCATTAGCCTCTCATGCATGCACAGAGCCGGGGTTTGGCGGAGCAAATAGGGCCACTGTGTGCAAGACAGCCCCAAGCACCGACAAGTGGCCTGGGATTCAAGGGGGGGAAGGGGGAACCCTGCTCCCTGCTTGCCCTGGGAATCCTGACCCTTTCTTCCAGGTCAGTGGTTCTCAACCTGTGGGTCGCGGCCCCTTTGGGGGGTCGAACGACACTTTCACAGGGGTTGCCTAAGACCATCAGAAACACAGGTATTTACATTATACAGTGGTACCTCGAGATACAAGTTTAATTCGGTCCATAACCTCGAGGCGTGGGAAACTATGAGATGCTCGAGTCGCGGTAAACTGGTGGGTCGTGTGCAGCCGGCCGGTCCTCGCGATGACTCCTATCTCAACTGCTGCTCGTATTTCAAAGCAAAAACCGCTCGCTCGACGGCTCGTATCTCAAAAATCTCGTATGTTAGGGCACTCGTATCTCGAGGTACCACTGTAATTCATAGCAATAGCAAAGTTACAGTGATGAAGTATGGTTGTGGGGGTCACCACCCCATGAGGAGCTGTATGCAAGGGTCGCGGCCTTAGGAAGGTTGAGAACCACTGTTCCAGGCGCTCCAATGCCACCTCCTGGAGGGAGCATGGCATGGCCTGCACTTCCTAGGTCAAGGGCGCCTTAGCCTGGCTAGCCTGGGGCACTTCCAGGCGGGGCCAGGCCTGATGTTGGTAAACCTCTGTACCATCCTTCCCCTGCCGCTCCCTCCCTGAGACTTCCCCTGGCTTCCTGTGGCTGTCCAATGGGGGGACTTTCCCAATGGGGGGACTTTCACCTGCTCCTGTGGGATCGCTTCCTGATGAGAGCTCCCAGAACCCTCCTCCTCCTCCTTCTCCTCTTCCTCCTCTTCCTCCTCCTCCAGGTCCGATTCACCCTCGGCGATGGGCACGGAGACCCAGACGTTGGGATCGGAGATGAAGTCGCCGTGGCTGTCCCCGGGGTCTCGGGGAGCCGAGAGCCCGCCGGGGCTGCCCGGGGCCGCCTCGCCGGCCGCGATGTGGTTCTCGGCTCTGGAGCCGGAGAGCGGGATCTTCACGGCCAGCCCGGGCTCGGCCTTGGCGCGGGAGAAGAGGCAGGGCCGGCGGAGGAAGCCGCGCAGCGTCCCCGCCGTGCGGTGGCCGAGGGCCTGCACCCGGGCCAGGGCCGCCTGCAGGTTGTTCATCTCGCCGTCCTCCTCGGGCGCCTGGAGGTTGTCGGCGCTGAAGGAGTTGAGCAGCAGCGCGATGAACAGGTTGAGCACCTGAAGGGCAGGGGTGGGAGGGAGGATGCTCAATCCACGGCCCGAGCGCCCTCCACGGGCCAGCTGGTCCCGGCCACCTGGCAGGATGGCCACCCCGGGCCTCTCCCTGCACCCCCGGATGCTTTCCGTCTTGGGGGAACGGACCCTCTGAGAGCAACCGAGGGGAGCCTTTTAGGGGTGTCAGAAGTGACCTCCCCTGTGTACATAAGCCTGTCGTCCACCAGAGAGGAGGACGGTCCCGCTGAGCAAAGGGATGTGCACGGACCACAGAGAGGACCAGGCGTGGACATCCCTGGGCCCACCTGCACCTGTCAGAGCCCTGGGTCCCAGTGCCCGCTCTGGAATAATCCTAGGCGCATCTCATGGCTTCCAACCTGTAAGCAGGGAGTGTGGGCATTTTGACCTCTCGGCGTGGCCGTGAAGCGGAAATGCCAGAGGGATGGATATAAAGGTGCTCAGAGAGGCAAACCTCCTTCCTGCCTGGGGGTGAGGGCCTGGGGCTCTGCGGGGAGGGTGAGCTCAGCCTCCAAGAAAGGGGTCTCAGCCAGCCCCCCCTCCCACATTCTCTGCCTCAGGACCTGCGTGGGAAAGACCCAGAAGAGCCTGGATGTGTTGGTGCATCCCTCTTCTTCAGTGGTTCTCAACTTTCCTAATGCCGGGACCCTTTAAGACAGCTCCTCATGTGGTGGTGACCCCCAACCATATACAGTAGTACCTCAAGATACGAGTGCCCTAACATACGAGATTTTTGAGATACGAGCTATTTTTGCTTTGAAATACGAGCAACGTTTGAGATAGGAGTCATCGCGCGGATCAGCCGGCTGCACACTACCTACCAGTTTACAGCGACTCGAGCATCTCATAGTCTCCCACGCCTCAAGGTTACGGAACGAATTAAACTTGTACCTCGAGGTACCACTGTATTTTCTGAAACTCCCAGGAGCAGGGAAGGAAAATTTTCCCTTTAACGACTAACAGCTATCACTTCTTGAGTTCCTGCCACAGCGCAGACACTGCTGTGGCAATTTGCATATGCCATCTCGTGGAATTGAATTCTCCCTGTAAGCCCATGCGCAAGCCCTGTATTCTTGATTTTTAGGGAAATTAGGGTCGGGGATACTGTCTCTTGAGCCGGGTCGGCCACCACCACTAGCAGAGGCCCTGGGCTTCTAAGCCAGGTCCTTCCTTTCCTGCCACAGGTGCTCATTCCCACCAGCCGGGCTGCCTCTCCAGGGACAGTGCTTACAATGTGACTTATAAACGACTCTGAAAAGCACGAAGGCCTTCAACCTGGGAGGTCCTCTGTGGGCATACAAAAATGTGCAGCATCAAAGCTTTTCAGGAATGATAGAAAATGTGTGTTCCGTCTCCACACAAAGTATAAAGCATAATGAAATACAGGGGTACCTCGAGATACGAGTGCCCTAATATATGAGTTTTTTTTGAGATACGAGCCTGGAGCGAGCGATTTTTGCTTTGAAATACGAGCAACAGTTGAGATAGGAGTCATTGCGCAGATCGGCCGGCTGCACACGACCCACCAATTTACTGCGACTCGAGCGTCTCATCGTTTCCCACGCCTCAAGGTTACGGAACGAATTAAACTCGTATCTCGAGGTACCACTGTAATTCAAAGATCTCAATAACTAGACAAATAAAATGTGCCTAATGCAAAAAAAAAAAAAAAAAAAAGCTTTTCGGGATAAGCCGGAAGTGTCTTCCGTTGCCCAGAGACAGCGCCCCCTTCGGGGGGGGGGGCGCGCCAGACTCACCACCAGGTTCCCCAGCACCATCACGGTCAGGAACAGGATGAGGCAGATGGACTTCTGGCCCACCTCCATGCAGGCCCACATGTTCTCGATCCACTCGCCGCACAGGATGCGGAAGATGATGAGGAACGAGTGGAAGAAGTCGTACATGTGCCAGCGCGGCCACTCCTCGTCCGGCGCGGAGATCCTGCGCCGGTGGTCCCGGTAGCAGTCCCCGAGGAGCTGCTTGCCCACCAGGGCGAAGATGAAGACGATGATGGCCAGGATGATGGTGAGGTTGCCCAGCGCCCCCACCGAGTTGCCGATGATCTTGATGAGGGTGTTTAAGGTGGGCCAGGACTTGGCCAGCTTGAGCACCCGCAGCTGGAGAGGAACAGAGACTGTGTCAGGCAGGTCCTGGGGGCTCTTCCCGTCACTTTATTTATTTTTAAATATATATTTTATTGATTATTTACAGAGAGGAAGGGAGAGGAATAGAGAGAAACATCGATGAGAGAGAGACATCGATCAGCTGCCTCCTACACACCTTCTACTGGGGATGTGCCCGCAACCAAGGTACAGTGGTACCTCGAGATACGAGTGCCCTAACATACGAGATTTTTGAGATGCGAGCCGTTGAGTGAGTGATTTTTGCTTTGAAATACAAGCAACATTTGAGATAGGAGTCATCGCGCGGATCGGCTGGCTGCACGTGACCCACCAGTTTACTGAGACTCGAGCATCTCATAGTTTCCCACGCCTCAAGGTTACGGAACAAATTAAACTCATATCTCGAGGTACCACTGTACATGCCCTTGACGGGAATGGAACCTGGGACCCTTCAGGCCGCAGGCCGACGCTCTATCCACTGAGCCACACCAGTTTCGGCCTCATCGCTTTTCATCTCAAGTCTTGGCCAGACACCAAAGGCCCAGGAAAAGCACCAGGCAGCTCATTCCTTGAAGATGGGGTGCTCCCGGGAAGGCGCCCTTCGACACCTTTCTTCCTGTGTCACGAGTCACTCAACAGTATCATCAGTCCTCTATGGTCCCTCCATGTTCAAGGTGCTTCACCGACTGTCGCAAATCTCCGCCCCCATCCCGTTGCTCTCCGTAGCCTTTGCCCAGCTTAGCATCACAACGAAAGAACTGCTTCATATTATCAGGGAAAATGTATAAACTACCCTGTTTCCCCGAAAGTAAGACATCCCCCCAAAATAAGACCCACTTTCGGTTTTGCCTCTCGCTGTCATATAAGGCACCCCCCCAAACATAAGACCTCCCCTATCATAAGGCTTCCCCCAAACATAAGACCTCCCCGGAATAGAAGACCCCCAAAGATACCGTCAGGCGTCTGACTCCTGATTTAAAGAGACCTCGCCCTGCCTGAACAGCTCCGGCTGCGCTGCGGCCCATCAGTGAGCTGGTTTGTGATGACAACGACTACCGTACCGTATACAGGTCATACATTTCCTTTTTTTTTTTTTTTGTTCAACAATAAATGTGTACTGTCTTCTTCTTCATGGAAAAATAAGACATCCCCAGACATCCCCTGAAAATAAGACCTAGCGCATCTTTGGAAGCAAACATTAACATAAGACCCTGTCTTATTTTCGGGGAAACAGGGAATTGCTTTTATGCTTATATGAAACTATTGCTTTTAACAGCTGTTGAGTGTTCCTTCCTATCTAATGAGCCACCTCTCTAGTTAATCTCTCATAACTAATCTGAAATTTCCTGTTTCAGGGGAAAGAACCCTGCTTCGGATCCCAATCAATAAGCCAGGGGGTTAAGTGTTTAAGTGCTGAAGGCCAGTTATAGGTTTTTCACCGAAACAAAGCCCCTCTCCGTGAAGATTCTGCTAATGGTGTGGCCACCACTGAGCTGAAAGAGGAAGACGCGGGGACCAGAAAGCACAGGAACAAAGCTGAGTGGGGAACTCGTCAAAGACAGCACCGCGGGCATGTGGCACTGAGTTTTCAAAGAGGTGGGTTACAAAGGAACCCAGGACCCCTGACTGCAAAGCCTCCGACTGTTTCCAAGGTAAAAGGCTTTTCAGCCTTCCATTTTCCACAGGCTAGAGGCAAGCTCTGATGGGTTACAGGCCTGGCTCGCATCATACGATGACAGGAGAGAGAAAAATACCCTTGTTGGGTGAAGATACTGTTTGTACAACACTAGGATTATTTACTGTTGATTAATTCACAGATTTTTAAAAATTTTATTAAAAATATTTTTATTGCCAAAACTGGTTTGGCTCAATGGATAGAATGTCGGCCTGGGGACTGAAAGGTCCCGGGTTTGATTCCAGTCAGGGGCATGTATCCTGGTTGTGGGCACATCCCCATTGGGGGGCTTGCAGGAGGCAGCTGATCGATGTCTCTCTCTCATCGATGTTTCTGGCTCTCTATCCCTCTCCCTTTCTCTCTGTAAAAATCAATAAAATATATTAAATAAATAACTAAATAAAAAATATATATTTTTATTGATTTCAGAGAGGGAGAAGGAGTAGGAGAGAGAGATAGAAACATCAATGATGAGAAGGAATCATTGATCGGCTTCCTCCTGCCCACCCCACATTGGGGATCGAGCCCACAACCCCTTGCATGTGCCCTGACTCAGAATTGAACTGTGACCTCCAGGTTCATAGGTCAATGCTCAACCACTGAGCCACACTGGCTGGGCGAATTCACAGATGTAAAGCAACAAAATAAAACTAAACTACTGAACAGAATTGTAAGTTGGGAAGGGGTAACAAATGAAAATTTGTCTGGGAGAAAAGTAGAGATTTTAGCTAACATCCACTTTGTTTAACTTAACGGCTCATGCTGGAATGACTAAGGTAAACCACTCAAAGGATAAAACCGGAGTATTTTGTTTCAAAACCAATAAAAGGGAAAAATGGAATAAGGAAAAACAAACAATCCCAAAGAAATCTAGAAGGGAGGGGATGGAAAACCCCAAATATAATGACAGACACCTATTCAGGCCTATGGGTGTGCACAGAATGAGCAGACTGCATGCTTTGGGTCAGAGATAAAGATTGGTTTGTCAGAACTGGATAAGAATCTAAAACCTGACTTTGCTATTTACAAGAGACATATAAAAACCTTCAAGATATGCAGGGGTTAGAAGAGAAAGAATGCATAAAGATATATGAAGCAGATTCTAAACAAACAAACAAAAATTTTTGAATTAACACTAAGGAAGGAGATTTTTAAGGCAAAAGCATTTTAGGGGTAAGGAAGGTCAATTCGGAGTGGTAAGTTTCCCTTTACTGGGAAGAAAAAACAGCTTCAAATTCGTATACAGCTGAGACCGGTTTGGCTCAGTGGATAGAGCATTGGCCTGCGGACTGAAAGGTCCCAGGTTTGATTCCGGTTGGGGGCATGTACCTTGTTTGCAGGCACATCTCCACTGTGGGGCGTGCAGGAGGCAGCTGATCGATGTCTCTCTCTCATGGATGTTTTTGACTTTCTATCTCTCTCCCTTCCTCTCTGTAAAAAAATCAATAAAATATATTTAAAAAAAATCGTATACATTTAATGACACAACCTCAGGATCACACCAGAAGGAGAAAGAGACTTCACCATAATCATAGTGGGAAATATTTTTATACACCATTCTCCCATAATTACTGGAATAAGCAGGGATATAGAATATGTGGACCATACCATGAACTCCCTGTACTGAGCGGATGATGCAGTGTATTGCTCCCTACGACAGCAGAAGGCACATTCTTTTCAAGTGCAAAAGGAACATTTTCACTGTTTTGAGCCAAAAAGGAACTTACCAATACATCTCAAAGCACTAACGTCCTACAATACGTGTTCCTGGACTATAAGACAACGAAGCCAGAACTCAATGGCATCAAGATAAGTAGATATAATACCACATATGTCTTGAAAATGAGAACCATGCTTCTAATTAACCCGAGTCAAAGAATAAATCAACTTAAAAATGAGAAAACATTTCGAACCAAACAATCAGGAAAAATCTACACATCAAGGTGATTCTTAGAAGGAGATTGAAGTCTGAAATGAATGCAGTAGGGAAAAACAGGTTGACAATTCCATCTTAAGAAGTTAAGAAAGTATGAAATATGCAGAACGGAGAATGTAATTAAGATAAGATGCGGGTTAATTGACACAGAAAACATCAATGAAGTACAGAGGATCTACAAGCTAACAGTTGGTTCTTTGATAGGATTGATTAAATTGACAGGTTTTTTTGGTAAGACTAATAAAAAAGGATGAGAGAAAGCCCAAATCATTCTTTTTAAAAGAAAGGAAAAGGTAACGTAAGTACAGGGGATGTAGGCCCTTAAAAGATAACAGCATAGCAGCTGACTGGGTGGCTCAGCTGGTTCGAGGGTCGTGCCAAACACCAAGAAGGTTGTGGGTTTAATTCCCGGTCAGGGCACAGACCTACTAGCAAATTGTGGTAATAATAATAATAATAATAATAATAATAACAACAGCATAGCATACACAACTTTATGTCAATACACTAAAAATTTAGACAAGGAGAATTTTAGAAAAATAGAACTTACCAAAACTACTTTGAGAAATAGAAAACCTGACCAGTTTCATAGCCATTAAGGAAATTAAAGCAGTAATGAAAAATCTTGACCTGCAGATGGCTTCATTAGAGAATTTTCCCAAACCCACCAGGAGCAAATAATTCCAATCCTACCCAAAGTTTGGGTGTTGCATAAGAGGAATATTTTTCGTGAAGGTTAGCATAACCTGGCAATTAGCATACCAAAACCTGGCAAAGGACAATGCACGCAAAGACAAGTATAGGACAAATATTAGTCATCGATACGGATGCAAACATTTTAAGCAAACTCTTATCGGCTGAACCTTCCAATGTATAAAGATTCTATCATGATCAGGTTGGGTTTATCCCAGGAATGCAAAGTTGATTTTACATTAGAAAATCAATGAATATAACTTAGTACTCTAATAGATTGAAGGAGAAAACCTTGTGATTATGTTAGTGCATGAAGAACAATTATTTGATAAAATTAAACATTTACTCATAATAAAAAAATATATAGTGTATATACTTTTTCATCCTCAACTGAGGATATGTCTTTATTGATTTTTTTTAGAGAGAGAGGAAAGGGGGAGAGGAAGAGGGGAAAGAGAAGGAGGAAGAGGAGGAGGAGGAGGAGGAGGAGGAGGAGAGATGTGAGAAATATTGACTGGTTGCCTCCCACATGCACCCTGACTGGGGATGGAACCCATAACCTTTTGGTGCACAGGACGATGCCTCAACCAACTTAGCCACCTGACCAGGTCCCTAATAAATATTTTTCACACACACACAAAAAAACTTTCCTAAACTCCTTTTTTTAATCTTTAAAAAAACTTGTCACAAATATCAGCCTTGGTGAAATATGGAAGGCATTGTGAGAGCAGGAAAACAGCAAGGCTGTCTGCTGTGAACACTTCGTTCCCACAGTGCACCGGACGTGCTAATCAGCACGATACTATAGAACCTAACGAACAAAATGAACTGAGGAGCAAAACGGAGCCAGAAGCAGGGGGTTCCGTGGGACAGACCGGCTTAGGCACGAGGGGAGGGAAGGGGTGGCTGGATAAGGGGTGAGGGGACTACCATAGTTTGGTGAAGGCCAAGGTGGGGAGGGAGGATGGGGGGGGGGCAAGGGACAGGGAAAAGGGGGGACACCTGCAATTGTGTCAACATTAAACATTTTTTTTAAACAAAACCCCAATGGTATAGAGTTTAGAAAAGAAGAGACAGAACTCATTACTGGCATGGTATGATTGTGTTAATAAATTTAAACGGTTCTAGAGATAAATTGTTAGAATTGATGAGAGATTTCTGGATACCAAGATATTCAATAGCAAAACGCTAGTGAAAAACATAAAAACCAGAAAAGGAAATTTAAAAAGAGATTTCATTCAGAGCTTAGGCGCCTGCCTCTTATCATCGTTTTCTAGCTACTTAGAAAAATCTGCCTTTGGAAAACTGTGATTTAGTCAAAGCCGGTTTGGCTCAGTGGATAGAGCGTGGGCCTGCGGACTGAAAGGTCGCAGGTTCCATTCCGGGCAAGGGCGTGTTCCTTGGTTGCAGGCACATTCCCCAGTAGGGGGCGTGCAGGAGGCGGCTGATTGATGCTTCTCTCTCATCGATGTTTCTAACTCTCTATCCCTCTTCCTCCCTGTAAAAAAAAAAAATCAATAAAATATATTTTAAAAGAAAAAGAAAACTGATTTAATTCTGATTTTCCCAGATTCCCAGGTTATGGCCCCTGAGCCCCGAGGCCCACTCTGCCCTTCTCCCCCACAGGATGGGTGGCCTGTGGGCCCCGGGGCACCGGTTATTGAACAGAAGAGCTGCTCCTGTAGAGGGCGCCCCGGAGCTGGGTTTGCAGAAGAGTCAGGCCAGGAGGCTGCAGGTGGCAGGTTTTGAGATGTGTGACAGACACCTGGGGGCTGTGACTGGGACACTAGGGAGGCAGGGGACTCTGGGGTCAAGCACCCTGACTCTGAAATGCAGTCCGCTGCTCGGAGTGGCTTAGGACCTTACCAGGCGGAAGGACCGCAGCACTGCCATGCCGCCCTTCTTGGACGTGAGCAGCTCGATGACGCTCACGGTGACGATGATGCAGTCGAAGATGTTCCACCTCTTCTGGAAGTAATAGTAGGGGTCAAAGGCGATGATTTTGAAGATCATTTCGATGGCAAAGAACACCGTGAACACCTGCGGAGGGGAGCGAGGGGCCGTCTCAGCCAGGGTCCCCGGGGCAGGGGGCCAAGGACCAATAGGGCAGCAGCCAAGTGTCTTTTTTTATTCTTATTGGGTTTTTTTTGGTAAACCAGCAAACCCCTTTCTCTCTATCTCAGTGGTTCTCAACCTTCCTCACCAGGACCGGTTTGGCTCAGTGGATAGAGCGTCGGCCTATGGACTCAAGGGCCCCAGGTTCGATTCCAGTCAAGGGCATGTACCTCGGTTGCAGGCACATCCCCAGTAGAGGGTGTGCAGGGGGCAGCTGATCGATGTTTCTCTCTCGTTTCTAACTCTCTATCCCTTTCCCTTCCTCTCTGTAAAAAAATCAATAAAACATATCTTAAAAAAAAACAACAAAAAACAAAACAAAAACGGCGCTCTGCTCTGTCACCGTGGTGGAGGCCTTTCCCTCTCTCCCCTCAACCTCTCCAACTGAAAAATGGGAGCGAGGACCCAAAAGTCTCTTCCATAAAGCCCTCTGCGGTCTCTGCTGACTTCTTAGAAATAATAGGTTCTCCCTTCTCTTTCCATTTCTCCTTTTCTGGAAGGAAACTGGAGTGTCTATATCTTTACGTAGGAAAGTGGTCTTCGCACTTACGTCAAGGTAGAGGCAGCTAAAATAGGGAGAATTCAAGTTTTCTCGGTCCGCTTCCCTGTGCTGGTTCATCCCCAAGTGATTCCCACCAGCCCTGGACGTGCCTTCCTGAACCCCGCGCCCACCCACCTCCCGCTCTGCTCCCCTGCTCTCCGCTAGCTAGACCCCCCAGGCTCCCATCCACCAGGGCGTGTGGCCAGCCCCCCCAGGGCTGCCAGGCACTCACGATGTTGCCGATGGAGAACATGGTTTCGAAGGTCTGGCTCATGTTGTGGTGCTCCATGGACATGAAGACGGTGTTCACCACGATGCACAGGGTGATGGTGAGCTCCGCGAACGGGTCCGTCACGATCCGAAACAGGAGGGTCTTGACCTTCAGCCACGAGTGGCTGCACTCCCAGATCAGGTACCTCCGGGCCAAGCTGGCCAAGCAGGGGGGGCACCGCTGTTCGGATTCCTCCAGCTCTGCACCCCAGGGGTAGGTGGGTCAGTGACAGCTGTCAGCCTGGGGTCACGTCAAGCCCCCTCCCCTAGATCTTGTCATTTCTAACAACCAGTCTCCGCTGTCTCCCGTCTCCACTTCAGCCTCCCTTTCTCTGATGATTATGTGTCGGAGACCAAATATTGTTCTCACTAGGTGGATGTAAACGGAAGGCCAGAAGGCTGGCCAACCTTAATTGCTCTGAAAGGTCAGAGCTGATTACTCACTGTTTAGTTGAAACTATCTGTTTGTATCATGTTAATTTCTGTTATTTCCTGCCTAAAGGCTAGGGGTGTGTCCCAAAGCCTTAATAAAAGGGAGAAAAAGGCCAGAGCAAAATGGCAGTCCTTTCCACTAGAGGAAGGTTCCCGCCTGGCCCCCCAATATCGCCAAATTAATGTCTTCTGGTCTCTCATTTCGTTTGCGTGCGGCCTCCTTCAGAACCCGAACCCTGACCCGGGAACCCTGAACCACGCGGGACGTGGAAAGAGTTTCCCACAATTATGTCCTAGTTTTTGACGTTCCTTCAGCCCAGCAATCCCATCCAGTCTTTTCCCATCTAGTCTTCCAATCCATGCGCCCTTCACTTTTTAACTGCTCGTCACCTATGTCCTGTCTTTACTTCTCAACCTTCCTAAGTTAGAGTTCATGTCCGTCCCTCTCTTTATCCTTTACAGACACCTGCAGTGCCCTTGCCCCTCTCTCCCTTCATTGTACGTATCTGGCACAGAACCCCAACTCGGAATAAACTCAATGCCCAGACGACTCCCCACCTGAGCAGCTAAACCTGGATGTAGGAAGTTCATGACTCTGATGGCTGGTCCCCCTACGGACTCATGAGTCCCAGCCGGTCACTGTCCAAAAACTCTGCCACATTTCTCTATTTCAGTCCAGGCCTTCAGCCTCCCAGACTGCTGTTTCTCACTTCCTCCTCTCTCCTCCAAATGCCACCTCCCCGTCTCCGCTCCTCTCTCTGGCGCTAAGAGGCAGCACAGGACGTAGTGCTGAGGGAGGAATCTTGCAGAGACACCATTGTGGCAGGAAGCAGCCTGTCTGTGAGGCAGGACAGGGAGAGACTCAGCCTTGTAAACAGCCTCAACTTTGCTGCTCTCGACTGTCTGGGGAGATACAGAGGCTGAAAGAATTATGCACTTGCTAGCTTGTAAATGATAAAGCTTCCTCCCCCAAAGAGTCTTCTGCAAAAAAGACTATTCCAGAAAGAACTTTCCTCCTGTTATTATTCAAGAGATGTCCCCTCTCCTATTAACAGCCAATGTCTCCACCTGTGCTTTCTCTCTTGCTAGCCACTTCCAGAATTTATGGGACATTCTCTCTCTTCCCTGTATGTTCAGTCTCTCCCATTCTCACTGACCATCTCCATTGGCATGGAAATGTCCTTTTTTTAAAAGCCACCTAAGAAAACCAAAATAAAATCTTCCCAGTAAGTTCTACTTACACTATAGTGTCGTTTTTACTATCTCCTTCTCTTCACAGAAAAACTTCTTGAAAAAGTTGTTTATATATAATATCTCCACTTCCCTACCTCTCTTTTATTCTTCATCCCTCCCTCCAATGTGGCTTCTGCCTACCCCCACCCCCCACCTCCCCACCAATATTCTCTTGCTCAATCTCCCAAGATACCACATGACCAAAACCCTGGACTTTTTTGAGGCTCCATCTTACTTGTTTCTATAGCATTGCCTCTCTGACCTTTCTGTTCTTCTTGAATGAATTTAGACCTTTGGCTTTGTGTTATACAGTGGAACCTCGAGATACAAGTTTAATTCGTTCCTTAACCTTGAGGCATGGGAAACTATAAGACGCTCTAGTCGCAGTAAACTGGTGGGTCGTGTGCAGCCGGCCGATCCATGCGATGACTCCTATCTCAACTGTTGCTCGTATTTCAAAGCAAAAATCCCTCGCTCAACGGCTCGTATCTCAAAAATCTCATATGTTATGGCACTCGTATCTCAAGGTACCACTGTATTCTCCTGGGTCTTCTCTTATGCCTAGACATTCCTTCTTAGCCTCCATTACTGACCGCAGTTCTTCTGTCCAATCATTAAACGTTGTTGCTTCTTAGAACTTTGCCCCAGACCTTCTCATCTTCCTTGATTCCCTCAACATCATCCATCCACTGGCGCCATTTCTAAATTACCACCTGTATTCAACTGCTTTCAGTATCTCTAGGTCACTCTCAACTTCTAAGCTCTAGACCTATTTATCATAAAACCGACTTCCTCCCGGGCATCTCCACTTGGGTGTCTCAGGGGTCCTGAAACCCAATATGTCACAGACTTAACTCATGATCCTCCTTGCTCATCTTTCCCCCAGTGAGTTCCCCTGCTCCCCTAAAGTCACAGCGCCAGCATCTCTTCGGTTGCTTAGGTCAGAACCATGTCAACCACCACATTTTAAATCTTATGCTCCTCAGAAAGCTCTCAGATCCTTCCACTTCCAGCACTCCCACTGCCACCACCGCAGAGGCCAGGCCCTGCCATGTTTCCCCGCTTTCCTCCTAACTAGTCCCCTGCCAATGCCATTCCCTCTCTTAATTCCCTTCTCTCCATGCATCCCGAGCAACCTTTATAAAATGCAAATGCAGTGCCTCTGCTGCCAGTCCTTCAGTGGCACCTCGCTGCTCTTAGGATGAAGTCCAAAACCCTTAATATGGTCTAAGGAGTCCTGTGGGTCTGGCCCCGGTCCATCTCCCTAGCCTTCTTTTAAGGCCCTCTCTTCCTGGCTCTCCATGCTCCCGCTCCAGCAAGCTTTTTCAATTCTTCAAGTGTGATGCTGTCTTTTGCTTCAGAGAGATTTTGCTTTTTTTTTTTTTCTTCTTCTATCTGGAATACATCCCTAACCCCTGGCTAAACATAACCACATCTCGCTTGGCACCCTGCATTCCTCCCTAAGACACGCAGCACCCCAGAAGTAACTTGTTCCATGCCCTTCTCCCCGACTCAGCATGAGGGTAGTGACTAGATTGCGCTCACTGCTGTGCTCCTGTTTCTGGTCTTCTGGTTGGGACAACTGTCAAGTCTTAGCTTGTATGCCAAGCGTAGGGGTTCACCTGTCCCGACTTCGGGGAAGTGCCAAGCTCTTATTGGCATGGGCCAAACTTTCTCAGGCACAATCACTCCCCAAGTGGTGGACTTTGTAAATCCAATCATAATTCTGACAGCATCACGCTTTCTTCATGGACTCCATGGATACAGAGGACATAATGTTCAACCATAGAAGATCACAGCTCATCTGCCTTATAGGCCAACACCTTTGACCTAAGCTGAGGTCACCTTCACCCAGAAAAATGTCATTATTCCCCTGCTTTTCCTCACCTACTCTCGTAGTATCTTCCTTGAGGGGAAGTCTGTCCTACCTCAGAACATATGACAATTCCTGTTCATCAGGCTAGCTATAACCCTCCTTCTCCCCAGTATCACTTTTTGTGCATCACACTCGTTTACTATTCATTCAACCACTATTTGTTGAGCACCTAACATGTGCCTGCACTTCTATTCTAGGTACTGGAGATCCAGCTGTGAGCCAAACAGATGTATCTTTGACCTGTGGAATTTATAACCTGCTGTATATTGTCACTATTTTGCAGATGAGGAAACTGAGGCACAGAACCGTTAATGGAGCCCCAAGATTGCACAGCTTACCACAAGTGGCAGAGCCAGGATGCCAACTTAGACAGTTGGGTTCTAGGGTCTGGGTTCTTTACTACCCTCTGTTGCTTCTCATCCAACCCAAACTGCTCTTGTTCTCAGGACACACATTTTGTTCATGCCTGCAAAATGCATTGCACTTGCTGTTCTTCCATCTGGAACCTTCTCCCCCAAGTTCTCACAAGACTGATTCCCTTACTGTATTCAGATTTCTTATCTATCTAGGGAGAGTAGTCTTCCACAACCAACCCTTCTAAAATAGCCGGTTTGACTCAGTGGATAGAACGTCGGCCTGCAGACTGAAGGGTCCTGGGTTTGATTCTGGTCAGGGGCACATGCCTGGGTTGCAGGCTCAATCCCCAGTAGGGGGTGTGCAGGAGGCAGCCTATAAATGATCCTCTCTCATCATTGATGTCTCTCTCTCCCCCTCTCTAAAATCAATTTAAAATATATATATATTTTAAAAACTATCCCCTTCTTTAACTCCTTATTCTCTACCTCCTCCTTCCTTACTTAATTTTTCTTCTACTTCTTATCACTGCCTGGATATCTATTTGTGCTTATCATCTGTACACCCCGGCCCCAGGATGTAGATTCCATGGGGGTGGGCTTCTAGCTTGTTGACCGCTGACTCCTCAGCACCTGGAACAATGCCATCCACAGAACAATGCCATCAACCAACTTTTGTTGATGAGTGAAAACATGAGAAAGGAGGGAAGGAGGACGCTTGAGAGTTCTGGGGAACAAATGAAAAAGCAAACTGTTTGCATTTAACATTTGCTATTTGAAAAATGATCCACATTACAAAGACCCTACATTGATGAAGAGTGATGGGCCAAAGGCAGAAAAAAGAGGAGTGTTTAGGATCCCAGGACATAGAGATGGGTGCCCTTTGACACAGGGTTGGGGTACCCCCGACCCCTGCTACTCATCTGGGGACTCACAACAGCGACCTTCCAATGAGTAGCACTTACCCTCGAGGACGGAGGTCATGATGCTGACCATACTCATGGCCCTTTGGATGCGGAAGGGTTCATTCAAGTATTCCGCTGACAAGAAGGCCTTCTTTTGTCCTGCTTCCGATGCCTGCTGGGACACAAGCAGAGTCAGGGCACTGCCCACACTTAACTTGATGGTGTTTCAGTGGCAAAGAAACCTCACTTAGCTTCTATCGGCCTCACTTAGCTGTGAGCTGCCCAGTGAAGCTGTGACCTCAGCAGTCACGCTCAGAGAAACGGGGCTGCTGCTTGAACTTGGGGTAAGAACTCAAGCATGACGAGCAGGACACAGAGCTGGGGGGCAGCCCGAGCCAAGGTCTGGGCTCACCTGAGGCTCTGCAAACTCCTGCCCTGGGACAGGGACTTGGCACCAGGGTGGGGAAGGGCTTCTACCAAAGGGAGAGGAGCAGCAGGCCAGGCAGTCATATGAGCTGTCTTCTGGGCTGTGCATATGACATTTACACAGAATATGCATGGTATGTATGCTACTCCATGATGGACTTTCTGGACCTCCCTTCTCACTGGCCCATCTCCCTCCCCACATATAACCCAGGTTCTAATTCCACACAGTCTCCTTCTTTCTGAGGGACATTTGTGAGTGTCCACTGTCCGGTTTTCAATTGTCTTGACTCAACCCTTTTGATGTTTCCCTCTTTGGGCGTTCCATCAGAAGTTCTGTCCGGGTCCCATGCCAGGCCCCGAACTCTAGTCACAACCCTTGGATGTGGGGAGTACAAAGCCCAAAGCAGCTGATTGAGTACCCCACAAACCATCCAAGCCCAAATTCAGCAAGCATTTATTGAGCACCGACCAGGGCTGAAGCGGATAGGTATACAGTCAGTGCTTAATCCATATAAAGAAAGTTTACAACCATGAGGGCTCAACCAAAGATGCTGACAGATGCTGCAGTTATTTGTTAGACTCATGTACAGGCTATAAATATAGGCACTTTATGATTCCATGGAAACCTTCAGCTGTTTAGAAGCCTTTTATAAGGGGAGACACGGAGGAGAGAAGAATTTAAGGGACTTGCTAAAGGTGACTCAGTTCGTAAATGACACAGCTATGATTGAAACCCAGGTTTGTGTGACACAGAAGGGCTTAAAGACTTAATTCTGCACAAGCCAAATAATTTACCAAAAATGTATCTAAGTTGGAATATCTAGGAAAGTCGTAATCTAGGGATCGATAATAAGGTTTCTTGAATGAGGAATTTTTTAGGTTAAGCATCCCTGAGGGGGCCCTGCAGACTGGCTTTGACTTCAGGACTCTGTGCTGGGGTGTCCTGTTGGTCCTTAGAGTCCCACTCTCTCTTCTCTGCCCAGTCCTGTGTACACACCGCATCACCCTCACCCTCTGGTTCTGGTTGGGTTTGACCCATGGGAGGCACCGATAGGAGATCTGAGGCTGGAAGGGGAGAGGAGCCCTGGATCGACCATCTGGTTTCCCCCTGCTGGGCTGTGGTTGAGCCCTGGCTGTGATTCTCTACCTGAGATCCCAGGTTCTGTGAAGTCGCCTCCTCACAAAGCAGTAGCTCTTGCTGGGTCCTGATGCTGGTCCTTTCCCTTGTCCCTCCTCCCTAGGAACATACAGCTTCCCCCAGTGCTGGTCTTGAGGGGCTTCATTGTCCCTTCTTAGCTCCCAGGGCCCCGCCCACCCCTGCAAGTATTCCTCTAAACCATTGCCCGTTGGAGCGGTTCCTTCATCTGTTTCTTGCTGTCATCCCTTCTGAGATGCAGCTGAGGTAACTCTGTAAGACTTAGCTAAGTCAGAAGAGTCGTCCAGTGGTCTTCTCACAAGTCCCTTTGCAAAATGCTCCGTGTCCAAGGCTAGCCAGCGAGGGCAACCAAGAAACACCAGCTGCATCATTACTGCAACTGGATGGAGAACTCACATCTGTCCTTCCTCTCTGTGATTATTCTAATGGGAGTGCTGACCCTTCAGTGGCTGTTGCCTACTTTGCTTCTGCTCGGGTCTGTCCAGGGCACCTGCTCGGATTTCTCCGGGTCCCCTTAGCCAAGTGCAGGGTAATTTGCACAGAGCCCCAGGAAGGAGGAGAATCTTCCAGTTTCTCTTTCTTATCCAGAGAGCGAGCAGGCCTATCTCTAAAGCAGTGGTGGCAAGTGGGGACAGAGAAACGCTGAAGAAAATATGGGATTAGCTAGAAAATCATCTGTATCCCTTTATAGAATAAACCAGAAAACCTGTCTGAACTCATGTAAACCCAACCTCTCTCTCTGGGTCTCACTTGCCCAGGGTGTAAAATGGGGGTGAATGGGAGGCATTGAGCAGAATGAGGTCTAAAGGACCCTTTCCTGGGTGACACTCAGAACGTCTTGGCCCCAAAGAACACTCGCAAACTCACCGAGCCATCCGTGACTCCGGGTCCATGCTCACCGGAGGGCAATGCGGGGTGTCCATCCTCTCCCTGCCCTCCTCCAGGGTTGGTGAGCTGAGGCAGCGGGCTCTTAGGGAGAGGGCCTGGTTGGTTGGTACTCCCGCCCAACAGCAGGGAGCCCCGATGGCTGTCGTGATCTCCAAGGAAGACTCCGTCATCTGTGACTCCGTCGGGGAAGGAGCCGTCTCGGACAGGGGCCCGGAAATGGAACACGCTGCCGTGGCTGGCCCGGCGTCTCCCGGAGGTGAGGCCTAGGAAAGACTGGGCGTTGCCCCAGAGGAGCAGGAGAGGAGGAGGCTGGCAGCTTGCCCTGCAGGACAAGATGGAGCCCAGCACTTGTCTCTGCTCGCTCTTGTTTCCCTGCCCTTATTCTCACGACCGTCTAGCACAGCGGTTCTCAACCTTCCTAAGGCCGCGACCCTTTAAGACAGCTCCTCATGGGGTGGTGACCCCCAACCATAAAATTATTTCCGTTGCTACTTCATCACTGTAATTTTGCTACTGTTATAAACTGTAATGTAAATACAGTGGTACCTCGAGATACGAGTGCCCTAACATACAAGATTTTCGAGATACGAGCCATCGAGCGAGCAATTTTTGCTTTGAAATATGAGCAACATTTGAGATAAGAGTAATTACGTGGATCAGCCGGCTGCACACGACCCACCAGTTTACTTCGACTCGAACATCTCATAGTTTCCCATGCCTCAAGGTTACGGAACGAATTAAACTTGTATCTCGAGGTACTACTGTATCTGATATGCAGGATGTATTTTCATTGTTACAAACTGAACATAATTAAAGCATAGAAATTAATCCAAAAAAAACAATATGTAATTATATATTGTGAAATATTTATTTCTAATGACAAATAAATGAAATTTTGTCTTGAGTCGTGGTGTAGCATGGGTAACAGTCTTCCTAGGACAACAGTAAACGACATGGCTACACTTTGCTACACCGAGGAGCGGTGTGTTGGTGCCTAAGATCATGGGAAATAGGTGTTTCCCAATAGTCTTAGGCGACCCCTGTGGAAGGGTCGTTCGACCCCCAAAGGGGTCGCGACCCACAGGTTGAGAACCGCTGATCTAGCAGCAAATGAAGGATACAGATCTAATGGGTATTCTAGGTACACATGGGGGGAGAACAGGGAAAAATATATTCCTGACACAACCTGGGAAAAAGCCAAGAGAGAGGAGAGATTACAGGGTGCTTAAGATCAGCAAATAGGTCCTCACAGCCAAGGACATGTCAGAGGACAACCTTGTGGTTCCATCAGATGTGTCAACTGTTGGCCAGCCTTTGCCTCTCAGGCTACTCCACGGGTTGTGACCTGAGGAGACTCTGGGAGGTGAACTTGTTCTGGAACATGTTTGGGAAGCGGGTATTGAATGACCCAGTGCACTTGATGGCCCGGAAATTAGGTTCTACAATTCATTAGACTCAGCCTCCATGCGCGGCAGAGGAGAAGACGAGAGAGAGCTTTGCAATGCAATAAGCTTCCAGCATCCCTTGAGGCAAACTTTGAATAGTCCGCAACGGGGATATTGCAGGGAGCGTTACAGCCTAATTTCCTGGAAGAATAATGACATTCCTCCAAATCGATAAACATTTCCCATCAAAATCTGCCTCCGAGGGAATTGTGTGACCTACGGGTGCCAGAAAAAAAAAAAAAAAAAAGAACTAATTCATAGGCCCGGAGCTCCTGGGGAGTTAGGATGCTGGGTGAGCTAGTTCTCATGGCCACCGTGGGACCCTGACTGTAATGAGTTATCAATTATGTCCATCGATCATATAAGGTATTTCTAAAAATCTAAACACTGACTTCCTACCAGACTCTGATCAGACTGCTGAAAAATGTCCCCTCCCTTTCTTCTGTGGACAAGCTCAGGGGTGGCCTGCATGGCAGGCGTTACAGACTCAAGAGACCTAATGTAATGACGTAGCATGGTCTGAGATAAAAACTTCCCAACAAAAGGTGAGTCATGTTCAAGGCCAGTATCTTCTTTGACAAAGGTCAATTTTACCTTAACTGAGCCCATCTATCTATCGTCTTTTTGCATCGATGATAACTTGCCCTGGGAATGTCAGGATAATTCCCCTTTTCCGGACTCCTCTGGACACACTCTCCCACCACTCTGTGAGACTACCAAACCCCTTATTAATATCTTGTTCTCCCTCCCACATACCATCTCTAGGTGCTGTCAATGTTAACTACCCTTTATCCACCAACGTAAAAGAAGTATGTGTCTCTTCATTTTACTCTCTATCCAATTTCTGAGACTTTCCCATTTTTGCTTTCTCCCGCTTCCCTAATCTCTCTCACCCATGGACTTTATGTAACCCTTTTACATCATCCCCTTTGATACTGATGTATAAATGAGTGTTAAAACTGACATTTTCAGGAGCATTTCCTCCATCCGTTGGGATTTTTGCTTTCCAGCAATTGTCATTATTTGGCTCAAACAAACTGATAAAAATTCTCTCCAGTCCTGGCCTGCGCGGCTCAGTTGGTTGGGTGTTGTCCTAGATACTGAGGGGTTGCTGGTTCAGTTCCCTACCCGGGAACATGCCTGAATTGCAGGCTCAATCCCTGGTGGGAGTCGTGCAGGAGGCAGCTGGTTTTACTCTCACATCAATGTTTCTCTCTCTCTTTCCCTTTCCCATCCTCTCTTTGTAATTATCAATTTAAAAAAATCTTTAAAAATGATTTACAGCTTTGGACATTTTTTTACATCAAGAATTCCTTTTATTTACTAAACTAATAAGATTGAGACATCTTGTCCATTAGCATTCTCCTTACTCATCCCCTTATCTCACAGACGTTTCAGCAGCCATCATTGAAAATCCTGATATTGGCCAAAACCGCTGTGGCTCAGTGGATAGACTGTCGGCCTGCGGACTGAAGGGTCCCAGGTTCGATTTTGATCAAGGGCATGTACCTTGGTTGTGGGCACATCCCAGTGGGGGGTGTGCAGGAGGCAGCTGATCGACGTTTCTCTCTCATCAATGTTTCTAACTCTTTATCCTTCTCCATTCCTCTCTGTAAAAATTCAGTAATATATATATATATATATATATATATATATATATATATATATATCTGTGTGTGTATGTATGTATATATATACACATACATATATATACATATATATATGTATATATATAAACATATATATCAAAAGAAAATCCTGATATTGAGGCACTCTTTGCCCAGGATATATGTCCAAGGAACATGGGACTCACAAAAATCCACAAATCCTTCTCACTTTTGAAGCAAAGTGGCAGAGTCAGTAAATCCTTCTTAAAGACTTGAACTTCTCGACTTTTCCCACATCCCACAGTCCCGGTCTTGTTGATCCCATCCCTACCCATCCAAATCTTTATAATCTACCCTCTTTTCCCATCCAGAATGACCCCGCCCTAGCACAAGTCACAAATGTGGGGTCCGGATGACTAAAATGTCTGTGCCTCCGGCTACCTCCCTGTTACAGCAAACCTCCTGTTGACAACAGCTTTCCAAGGGGAACCCTCTTCAGAGCACAAACCTGAGCCCCTTACCATCCTGCGCTGGTTGTAAGGCTCCGACTGCGGTGACCTGTTGTCATCTGTGGAGCCGTCCGACACCTTTGGTTTCATTCTGTGCCTTTTGTCACTGGCTCTTTTGGAGGCCAGAGGTGACCCGCTGTGGGAGTGGAGCGAGGCGGTGTCAATGCCCATCGCTGCCAGCACCTGGGGAGAGAGAACAGCGGCTGCAGCCGGCAGCATCTGCCTGAGCTTAGCGTACATGTGTCCCCCAGACACGGGGTGTCACGGAGGTGGGTGCATCGGAAACAGAGGAAGTCGGGAGGAGGACTCGGGTGGTGGTGGGATGGAGACACACACTGTGGAGGAGACCCTGTCGATGACCTGTCCAGATCCCCTTTCCCTGGCCAGGACACCCATCCCCAGCTGAGGGTGGAGTGCGCGCTGCTAATGGCTCACAGCTGCAGCGAGTTGCCTTGGACTCCACCTCTGGCTGGGGCAGGTGTGCGGGTACCAAAGGCCGGCCCTCTTGCTTCCAGTTCGTAGGACTAACTCTGTGATACAAACATGTCCCAGAGTTCCCCTGGGTTTCAGGCCAAATGTGGTCTTCAGCTGAGGCTATTTTCTCATTGAATTCTTCCCCCAGCCCCGTGGTCGGCAAACTGCGGCTCTCACTTTTGAAGCAAAGTAGCAGCGTCAGTAAATCTTTATTAAAGACTTGAACTTCTCTACTTTTCCCACATCCCACAGTCCCCGTCTTGTTGATCCCATCCCTACCCATCCAAATCTTTATAATCTACCTTCTTTTCCCATCCAGAATGACCCCGCCCTAGCACAGGTCACCAATGTGGGGTCTGGATTACTAAAATGTCTGTGCCTCCGGCTACCTCCCTGTTACAGCAAACCTACTGTTGGCCCCTGGAGTGTGGCTCTTCCACAGAAATACCACGGCCTGGGCGAGTCTATTTTGAATAAGTGGCCTTAGAAGAAGGTTAAGTTTAAAAAAAATGTAGCTCTTGGAAGAAATTTCAATCGTTGTGCTATTGATGTTAGGCTCTGTGGACGAATGAGTTTCCCGACCGCTGGCCTGGCCTTTCCTGTTTCCTTCACTCTCCTTCTTCTGAGGGCACCCCTCAGTAAATCACTTACCTAACTTCTTCACTCGGGTTCTTCTTCTTTAAGAAAACCTGGCCGAAACCGGTTTGGCTCAGTGGATAGAGCGTCGGCCTGGGGACTGAAAGGTCCCAGGTTCGATTCCGGTCAAGGGCACGTATCTTGGTTGCGGGCACATCCCCAGTGGGGGGGAATGCAGGAGGCGGCTGATCGATGTCTCTCTCTCATGGATGTTTCTAACTCTCTCTCCCTCTCCCTTCCTCTCTGTAAAAAATCAATAAAATATATTATATATAAAAAAAAGAAAACCTGATGTGAGACAGTCCCTGAGGTAAGATGAATCTTCCTAACGTTCCAGAGCATAAGATCCTTAATCTAAGGGTCTGGCCCAAACCTCTGCCTAAGGCTGCACAGCCTGCCACGGACTTCCCAAACCCTCCTCCCCTCACAGACCTCGTGCTCCTTCCGCAGCATCTCGAGGGCCTCCTGGAACTTCTTCTCCTTGGCTTCGATCTCATCCATGGTGGCTTTGTTCTGCTCCTCGTAGGCCATGGTGACGACGGCCAGAATCAGGTTGACCAGGTAGAAAGATACCAGGAAGATGACGAGCACGAAAAAGAGCATGTAGATCTTCCCAGAAGCCCTCAGGGTCTGCGGATTCAAGAGAGAGAAGAGAGACATGTGCCCAGAGTAGACGGGGCGGCCCCTGACCCGGTCGGGTTCCTCCAGGGAAAAATGCAGCCCGGGCTGAAGCTCACTCCTTCACCGTCAGCCAGGTCTGGGCGGGGACATGCAGCTCCATACCTGCTGGTACAGGCGCTCCCAGGAGTCCTGCGTCATGAGGCGGAACATGGAGAGGAAAGCCCAAGCGAAGGAGTCAAAGCTGGTGTAGTTGAAATCCGGGTTGTCGGATGTTTTCAGGCAGAAATAACCTTTAGGGCAGTGGCTGCAGCAGGAGCAGAGAAGGTCATCAATTGCACGGCACCCTGGTTATCGGGAGCGAGGCCGTCTGGCGCCATGGGAAGATTGGAATTCGAGGCCTGAACCTCCTCTTATGAGCCACTTAGTCTCTCTAGGTCTCAGTTTCTCTAGCCCATTAAATGGGGGGGGGGGTGACAATATTCTCACTTCAGAGGGTCCTGCAGAAGGGAATGGCCCAGAGAAGGTCAGCAGACTGCTCAGACAGGACCCTAGAAGGTGAGGAGCTCTTTGCAAGTTCACACCAGGGGTGGGAGAGCTCGTATGAATAACGCAGACCTAACACCTGAGCCTGTTGGCATCACCTGTAGAATTGTCCATGAAAGGAGGGCTCACATTAAGCCAAGTTCACCAATCAACCCTATCTAATAAAAGAGTAATATGCAAATTGACTTTGCTTCTGCTACGCCCGCCAGCCACGCCTGCCAGCCAATCAGAATGAGTATGCAAATTAACTCAATCAAGACAGCTATGGCCACAGAGAGAGCAGTTAGACATCATCCCTCAAGGGGTCCCAGATTGGAGAAGGAGCAGGCTGGGCTGAAGGACAGCCTCCCCCCTCTGCCATGCACGAATTTCGTGCACCAGGCCTCTAGTCCTATCTAATAAAAGAGTAATATGCAAATTAACCATCGCTCTGCCACACCACAAGCCACGCCCCCCAGGTTTGCCTGCTTCTTTGACCACTGAGCAGAGGTGGCAACCAAAGGCTGCACTGAGCAGTGGCTGCCCCTTTTAGATGGAGCAGGCACTCTCGTTGCCGGGGGTCCCAGCCAGCCCGCCCCTCTCTTTTGTTGTTATGTGTCTGGCCTCCGTATGATTTGAAACGACAGAGTCTGATGCATGTGCTTCTTTCTCTGTTATGTGAGGATAATGAAACCCAGGTGATAATTAAATGTGGAGCAGTTGATACAAAACTGGTTTAATAATACCTGAGTTCCCTCCTGGGATAGATTGATTATAAAAAATGGCCACAACTAGTGGATAGAGCGTCGGCCTGCAGACTGAAAGGTCCCAGGTTCGATTCTGGTTGGGGGCATGTACCTTGTTTGTGGGCACAACTCCAGTGAGGGGTGTGCAGGAGGCAGCTGATCGATGTCTCTCTCTCATCGATGTTTCTGACTTTCTATCCCTCTCCCTTCCTCTCTGTAAAAAAATCAATAAACTATATATTAAAAAAAAAAAGGCCACAACTGCCCTAACTGGTTTAGCCCAGTGGATAGAGCATCATCCTGAAGACTGAAGGGTCCCAAGTTCGATTCCGGTCAAGGGCATGTACCTTGGTTGTGTGCACATCCCCAGTAGGGGGCATGCAAGAGGCAGCTGATCGATGTTTCTCTCTCATCAGTGTTTTCAACTCTCTATCCCTTCCCCTTCTTCTCTGTAAAAAAAATCAATAAAATATATTTTAAAAAATATTCTCCTCCCTGTGTCCACACTCCTTTGCAATATGATGTTGCAGCTCCTCCTATCAAAAGGTAGAGTCTGTTTCTCTACTTCTTGAATCTGGACTGAACTTGGACTTGCTTTGGTCAATAGAATGCAGTAGAAGTTACATTATGCCCGTTTTAAGCCTCAAGAGACCGTTTACACTTTCGCTCTTTCTCTCAGAACCCTGGCTCTGCCATGAGAATAAGCCCAGGTTGACCTGGGGTGGATGAGAGACCACATGGAGCAGAGACCAACCACTCCAGCTGAGACCTTCTTAGATCAGCTGGTCTTCAGCTAATCTGCCCCTGAATATGCATGAGTGAACCCAGTCAATGCCAGAAGAACACCACACTGACCTCAGCACAACATGCTGATGTGTAGAATCCTGAGCTAAATAAATGGCTGGTATTGGAAGTCACAAAACCTTGGGGTTGCTTGTTACACAGCAGAAGCTAACTAGTACACTCTCTTCCATATCCCTGGGCTGGCAAAAGCCATGACTTAATCATTTCCTCATTATTTTTAGGACCTGCCACCCAGTCTCTGCCCAGAAAAATGCTCATGATGCCCGACTGGCATGGCTCAATGGTTGAGCGTAGACCTATGAACCAGGAGGTCATGGTTCAATTCCTGCTCATGCACATGCCTGGGTAGCAGGCTCATTCCCTCATGGGGGTTGCACAGGAGGCAGCCAATCAGTGATTCTCTCTCATCACTGATGTTTCTATCTCTCTCTCCCTCTCCCTTACTCTCTGAAATCAATAAAAAATATATTTGAACAAAAGAGAAAAAGAAAACGCTGATGACAAGAAGGAGGAAGGATCGTTGGGTGTCGGAGCTATGTCACGGGTTGGACACTCACCCTGCGTCAGATCCGTTGCCACACAATAAGCGATCGGAAGTGCCTGGCTTATTGATGTAGAAGTCTGCAAAAGAAAGGGAGGAGGGAAGCTTGGCAGGTGGTTCTGAACCCTACAACTCAAGGGTTCTGAACCCTACAACTCCAGCCTGGGGGGTGAGGGCAGCACCGGTCAGTCTTCCACCCCAGCGAGGTACATTTCCTCGGCTGTGTGCTCTCAGGGGACATGCAGGACACGGGAAGGAAGAAGCCCCATCCGGGAAGAGAAAAGCTGAGCACCGACGTCAGCTCCCAGCCTCTCCCAGCAGAGGCAGCATGACTTGACCTTGGATTTGTAGCTGGTTTTCCTTGTGAAAGGGACGTTTGGTGACAGAAATAGGAAATGCAAGAGCAAGAGGCAACTCCGGGAAAGCGTTTGAGCAGAAGAGAGGAACCAAAACACATGTCTACATAGGCACGCGGGGGTTCCGCACCCCTTGCCAACCAGACCTTCGTCCTTATGGCAGAAGTTCCACTCGAGTTTCTCGTAGGAGGAGTAATTGGCCGTGTCGTTGAGGGCTGTGCAGTTCTTGACGCACTTGTTCTTGAGGTTGCCCTTGAAGAGCTGCAGGCCCACCAGGGCGAAGACACCCAGGCAGAAGACGGTGAGGATGGTCACGTCCGCCAGCTTCTTCACCGAGTGGATCAGGGCCCCCACGATGACCTTCAGCCCTAGGGGAGGGCGACAGCAGCACCCCCACATGGCTAAGGCACCACACACGGCACACACACGTGTGCCTGGCCCACCTGCCTCTTAGCCGTCCTGCCCTCTCCCTACGTACAGGTTTTACAAACTCTATGGCGGTTCCAACTCTAGTTCTTCATCCGAACCTAGTAAGGATGATCGCCCCATTAGAAAGATGAGGCAGCGGGGACCAGGCAATGCACTTCTTATCATCTCAAGGCTAATACATTCCTGACGATAGCAATTCAATTAAAAAAAAAAAAAGAATGGTGGAGCCCTAGCCGGATTGGCTCAGTGGATAGAGCATTGGCCTGTGGATTGAAGGGTCCCGGGTTAGATTCCCGTCATGGGCTTGTGCCTCGGTTACAGACTCCTGCCTAGCCCACGCCCTGGTTGGGGCTCATGCAGGAGGCAGCCAATCAATGTGTTTCTCTCACATCAACATCTCTCTCTCTGTTTTTCCCTCTCTCTTCCACTCTCCCTAAAAATTAACGGGAAAAAAATATCCTCGGGTGAGGATTAAAAATGAATAAAATAAAGCATTTTTCTAAGATACTTATTTTTTAAAAAAAGAATTGTTGAATACCTGCTCTATCCCAGGCATTGTGCTAGTCATGATAATCACGAGGCACCTAACTTTATTCCATTCATTGGCATCTGTATTTCTGCACTCACCTCGATATCCTGGGAGAAGCTTGAGGCTGGGGACATGAACCGTGTGTGTGTGTGTGTGTGTGTGTGTGTGTGTGTGTGTGTGTCAGGGAGAGAGAGAGAGAGAGAGAGAGAGAGAAAGAGAGAGAGAGAGGTGCAAGGAGGTATTTTATTGATTTCAGAAAGGAAGGAAGAGAGAGAAAGAGATAAAATAATGATAAAAAGAGAATCATTGATTGGCTGCTTTCTGCATCCCCCCTACTGGGAATGGAGCCACCAACCTGAACATGTGCCCTGACCGGGAATCTAACCGGGACCTCGTGGTTCAGAGGTCAGTGCTCAACCACGGAGCCACGCTGGCTGGACCACGCTCTGGTGAAAGCCAGAGGGGGACACCAGGCCGCGGACACCAGCATGTGCCCCCTGAGTAAGAGTGCTGGCTAAAGCCGCTCACCTGGAATCACAGAGACTGTTTTTAAAGCTCGAAGAACTCTGAACGTCCGCAGGCCTGAGATGCCCTGGAGATCTGTCATCGTGCTGACGTACCTGTGGGACCAGAAGTCAGTCAGCATCTCTGCAAGGAGGGGGGTCTGGGGGTGCATGCAGCGTAGGTACGGATGCCTGGGGGTGACGGGAGCTTAGGAAGGACCCAGAACGGACAAACAGGGAGTCTAATAGTGCTTTCACCTATAACATGGGTTGAATTGTCATAATACCTTTCCGAATGGCCCCTTAGAGAAGATGTGCTGTGGGCTGGGGCGGGGCAGGCGGGGGAGGGAGAGGGAGAAGGGGAAGGACGGGTCTCTTGTGCTACACGTATGGATGGGCATTCAAGCATGTGGGCCAATCATCCTTCGCAGACACTGGTTGTTCAGGGAAAGACATTCTTGTCAGGTAGATATAAGGCTGAGCCCTGTCAATCTACTCTGACGGTCCGGTTACCAGCTCAGATTTGAGGTCCCTGAGGATATGGGATTAACCCTGGAAAGTGACCCCAAAAGCCACAGTCTGTGGCAACAAACCCCCGGGCCATGCAGTTTCCAATGAGGAAGCTAGAGAGAGGTGAGGAAAGACCCCCAGAGTGTGAACCTGGGCACACCCACAGCCCTCCCCCCACCACACACACACACACACACACTCCCACCAAACCAGGGTGGAGAAACACTCACGCCAGGGTGATGACGCTAAAATCCAGCCAGTTCCAAGGATCCCGCAGGTAGGTGAACTCGTTGAGACAAAACCCTCCTGCCACTATCTTGATCAAGGCTTCGAAGGTATAAATGACAGTGAAGACGTACCTGGAGGGAGGGGGGAAGGAGCTCAGAGGGAG
>PVJN01012708.1:0-50574 GCA_004026805.1 Lasiurus borealis
TATAGGTCTCTTAGTGAAATTATAAAGCAGTTAACTCAATTGAAAATACATATTTTTAATGTGCATGTTTTGTCCATATGGTCTCAGCTGTTCATTCCATAAATATTTATCACACATTTATTATTTTCCAGGTCCTGTCCTAAGACTTGCAATACATTAGTAAATAAAATTTATATCTTTTACATTGTGGCATTTATATTGAAGTGGACTTTAATGAGGAGATGGTTTGATTTTCTGTTTTATAAGTCCAATTGTAAACTAAGCTTAATTTTATCATTAATCTCACTAGAGTCCTGGTGAACAAAATCTGTACATTTGGTGGGGGTGGGGGTCCCTCAGTTGGGATTGTGAGAGGACACAGGCCAGGCTGAGGAACCTCACTGGTGAAGGATTGGGGCTGGGGAGAGACATGGGAGGTTGGCAAGCCAGGCAGGAACTGTGGAGAGCTCAAGGGCATGTCTGGTCCATTTCACAAACTAATCTACTGGTTGGAGTATCTTCCCCCTGGTGGTCAGTGCACATCATAACAAGTGGTTGAGCGGCCTTAGCATATAGCATATTACGTTTTGATTGGTTGAATAGCTAACCGAACAACCAGAAAATTAGCATATTAGGTTGTTTTTCTTTTTTATAAAAGACTGGAGGCCCAGTGCACAAAATTAGTGCACAGGTAGAGTCCCTAGGCCTGTCTGGCAATCAGGGTCAATCAGGTTCCCCATCTCCTATTTCTCTTGCTACCCGTGCACTACCACCATGTGGTTCCTTCTGCCTTCCTGCCTCCCCATCTTCTCCTTTCCTCACTCTCTCAGTGCCCCTCTGGACTGCTGGTCACCCACCACTTTCTAAGCCACCTCCTGGTGGTCAGTGCATGATATAGTGAGTGATCAAACTTCCAGTCTCATGGTCAAACTCCCAATGGGACACTTTGCATATTAGCCTTTGGTATATATAGATTATAAACTAAACCTGAGATTGAATCTGATGATTCATAAGGGACCCTGATATTTATTTCCAGTGATTGCCTTGAAGACAATTAAAAGTAAATAAATAAATGAATGATTTTAAAAGTGAAATATCTCTTTGCTTTATAAATAGAACCAATGTATCAGTATATCAGGAACTCTGATATCACACACACACACACACACACACACACAAACACATATATACAGTGGTACCTCGAGATACGAGTGCCCTAACATACGAGAATTTTGAGATACGAGCTGTCGAGTGAGCAATTTTTGCTTTAAAATATGAACAACATTTGAGATAGGAGTAATCTTGAGGATTGGCCAGCTGCACACAACCCACAAGTTTACTGTGACTCGAGTGTCTCATAGTTTCCCACGCCTCAAGGTTATGGAACGAATTAAACTCGTATCTCGAGGTACCACTGTATAACACACACACACACACACACACACACACACACACAAATTCTCACAGAAATTGAGAGTGGTGCTCAGCAATTTTTGTTTGTAAAAGCTCTCCAGATGATTCTTATGGGTGCTAAAATTTTAAAAAAATAACATTGGCTGGCACAGTCATTCAAAAACAAAACAATGAGTTATCTAAGACGTGAGGACTGAATATAAGATGGAATCATAAAAAATAATTAGTCAAAAGAAGGCAAGAAAATATTTTTACAAAAATAAAAGTGGGACAAATACAAAACACATAGCAAGGTGATATATTTAAACACTATCATATACATATAGGATTTTAAATTATCTAAACACTCCAATTATATGAAAAAGGTTGTGAAACTGTATAAAATAAAACTTCAATTATATGTGCCTAGAAAAAATACTACTGCTAAAATAAATATAAATATTCATTTACTATAAGTATGGCATATAATGCATTAACATATATAAGGTACATCTTTAGCAATATTAAGTATTAAAATATTTGGTAGGTTCAAAATAAAAAAAGATGGGGAAAAGGTGCATTATAAAAATGCTGATAAAAAAGCTGTGGTGGCTAAATTAGTATCAGATAAAGTAGATTTAAGAACAATGAATACTGTCATGAATAAAGAAGAACTTATCACATTATAATGCTATCAATGTTAACTAAGAGGACAAAACAGTTCTAAATGTGTATGCACTTATGGTAACCTCAAAATACTTTAAGCAATCTACACTAATAAAAGAGAAAATGCTAATTGATCATACCTCCTCCAAGCCCACAGCCAATCAGGAGTGGTATGCAAATTAACTAAGCCAAGATTTACATACACAGGTAGCACAGGCAGCATCCTATGCTGATGGCGGGCTCCAAGCTGCGGCGACCTGGCAAGCGGTGGAGGCAATGCCCCGGAGCTGCCTGTCTGGGTCCAGGTCACCCTGTGATCACAGGGCGAAGAGGCCTGGCCACCAGGCGATGGTGGGGAGAACAGGCCAGGCCGAGATCACGGGGCTAAGAGGTCAGGCAGAACTCAATTTCAGGGCAGAGAGACCAGGCCAGGCCACCAGGCTGAGCTGCCCTGTGATCCTGGGGTGAAGAGCCCAGGCAGAGCACGATTGTGGGGCCAGAGCCCAGGCCTAGAATGATTGCGGGGCAGAGAGGCCAGGCTGCCTTTAGATCATGAGGCAAAGAGGCCAGGCCAAGCCACCCTATGATCATGGGGTAAAGAGGCCGGGCCAACCTGCCCCTCGAACACAAGGTGAAGAGGCCAGGTCTAGCGCGATCTCAGGGTGGTGAGGCCAGGCCAGGCCACCAGGCCGAGCTGCCCTGTGATCCTGGGGTGAAGAGGCAGGGCCGCCTGATGATGGCCAGGAGAACAGGCCAGGCCAGGTTGCCCTGCGATCAAGGGACCTACAAATCAGGCAGAGCCTGGCCAAGCCATCTGCTTAGCTGACCAACCTGCTCTAGGGATCTGTTGGGGGCAAGGTGCAGAGTCCCGGGCCTCTAGCCTGCATCCATGAGAAGTCTCCCTCTCCCCAGAGCATCAGCCCAGCAGCCTGGTCCTGATTGCTGGAGTGAGTTCCTACAAGGTGGAGTTTGATCCCCATGCGTTAGCAGTAGGAGATCAATGCCTTTGTAATTGCTGTGTGTCCCGGTTTTAATTAGACAAATGCCCAACAGTCTGGTGGTTAGCTTAGCAAAATCTTTTAAGAGAAGAATTCTGTCTGGGTTTCCTCAAATTGCCTCAGCCCCTACTCACACTTCTGTAAAGGCACAGAACAAGTGAGGCCCCTTAAAGATCAGAGGTCTCCAGCAATAGTGGGCCTCTCTCATCAGTCATTTGGACTGGATGGCATTTGAGTATTTATCTAGGCACCGTGACAGAGAAACACAAGTCATGATCTCTGCCCTTAAAAAATTCACAATCTTATTAGAGCGAGTGGATGATAAAAGCTCAGTAATAACCTCAGAATGGAAGGCAACAATACAGAGAGGAACAGAGGCAATTGCTAGAATGATTTTCCAATAATTGGTACAAAGAATATTTGCTATGAATTAAATAACAAAAATATGTGTGTAAGTAGCTGCTTCATGAGTATGGCATCCCTTCCCATTTTAAAGGAAGCTGAATTCCACATGAGCTGTGTACTATGCTATGATATCTGCGTCACAGGTCAAGGGAGGTCCTAAGTGTACTACGCTTTGATATTTGAGTCATTCTTTATTGTTCAATGTAGTTTATTTCTGTACACCTCAGTTGTGTAATACTTAAATTACTACAATAATACATCTTGCTATAAAATTACTAGAGATCATTTATTGTTATTTTCTATAAGTTAACACAATCTCTGATATTAGGCATTATAGAAATATTCAGATAGAGAGACCCATGGGCTTGATTACAAATGAGGCTTACTATCACAACCCAAATTCATTGCTTAAAAAAAAAACAGGGAGCCAACTAGAAATTGAACCAAATATAAGCCCTTGAAGGGCAAATGTAAATTGGATAAGCTTTGCTATTATGAGAACAAGAAGAAAAATTTCAGATGCAAGAACAAAAACCACATTGCATCCACTATAAGTAGCTGTTAAATAAAAAGAATGGTATACTATGAAACTACTTAATACAGATTGTGAAGACATTTGTTCAAAGAGGATTTCCTAGAGCAGGTTATATTTCATTTACTTTTTTTAAGTGTGAATCTAGATAAGAAAAGGTATAAGGGTCCCAAATTGCAGAGGATGCAGTCAGGGCTGAGGGAACACTCCCTCCATGCATGAATTTTGTGCACCAGGCCTCTCTCTATATATATAGTCTGAAAGAAGAAATAGACACAATCATAAGCAGAGTTGGAGACTTTACCATTCCTCTCTCAATATTGATTATGTAGCTAGGAAGTTAGAAAGTATATACATATTTGACTAGTACTAACTAAAAAATTGACCTATTATATACTTGACCTAAATGACAACTTAACATTTCTTTCCAATGTCTATTAAACTCACTAAGATAGAATCTTTGGCCATAAAAAATATATATTCTAAATAAAAATTAAAAGGGTAAAATTTACCTTGAAGACAATAACAGGAAGATATCTGGAAAATCTTCCAAATATTTGGTGACTAAGCAATGCACTTCTAAATAGCTCATTACTAAGAGACAATCTAAAATAAAATTAGGAAACATTTTGAACCAAAAGAAAATTAGAATTCAACACATCAATACTTGGAAAGAGCAAAAATGGTGCTTAGAAGGAAATAGAGATCACTAAGTTCTTTTATTAGAGAAGTTATCTAATCAATTATCTAAACTGCTAGATTAAGAAACTAGAAAAAAATAAAAAGTACAAATGATATAGAGCAGAGATTCTTTGAAAATAAATTTGATCACATTATCACAAAATTATGTCTTTTTATTTTTTTCTTTGAGATCTTTCCTGCTATCCTTCACTCAAAAAATAAGCAAACACAAAAAGATATAAAAACTCAGATTATTGCAAATAAAATATTTAGGTTTCATAACTGAAGTTTCTAGTAATACATTTTAGAGCATGTTTGAAATTAAAATATATATATATACATATATATATATATATATTATTTGTGTAATTTCAGTATGGCAAAACTAATTCTTGCTACTACAATTTACATATGCCTAAAGGGTAGCAAATGGTCAAGCAATAGGAAGTATTGGAAGAAAAGCACACTGATATATATTTCAGATTTCAAGATATGTTCCTCATTAGACTAAACATCATATTTTCAATTGCACTTTAAAATGGAATTGACTGAGCCACACACTAAATTGCACTAAATGCATGATTTATTTGTACCATGAAGGTTTTGACCCAGGGAAAGATTTTACCTTTAACCCCACATTATTTTATTTTATTTTATTTTAATCCATTCCATTGCTACAGCTTTTATGATTATTGTGAATTCTGATTCCAATACTGTGCTAGGACCACTGTAACAATGTACAACAGCTGGGGGGGGTCTTAAACAGAAGTGTATTATCTCACAATTTGGAGGTAAGAGGTTCCAGATCAAGGTGTCAGCTGGTAAGTGGGGTTGGTTCCTTGGTGGGTTTGGGTGGGTGTCTGCAAGGGAAAAACCTGTCGAATCCCTCCCTCCTAGCTTCTGGTGGTTTCTGGCCACCTTTTGTTTCTGCTGCATCACTCTGATCTCTGCTTGCATCACATGGTGGTCCCCTATGTGCCTCTGTGTCTAAATTTTCCCTTTTTATAAGTCACCAGTCATGTCTGATAGAGAGCCAAACCTACTGCAGCAGTATGATCTCATTTTCAGGATTACATCTGCTACAAATCTGCTTCCAAATAAGGCCACAGTGTGAGACACTAAAGGTCAAGACTTCAGCATAAGAATTGGGAGGGGGGCTGAAACCAATTTGGCTCAGTAGATACATCATTGGCCTGTGGACTGAAAGGCCCTGGGTTCTATTCCAGTCAAGGGCATGTACCTTGGTTGTGGGCACATCTCCAGTGGGAGGTGTGCAGGAGGCAGCTGATCGATGTTTCTTTCTCATCAATGTTTCTAACTCTCTATCCCTCTCCTTTTCTCTCTGTAAAATTCAATAATATATATATATATACATATATATATATGGAATTGGCAGGGGGACACAGTTCAATTCATATCAGATATCAGACAATGAACATAGTCTCTGTTTCTCACAGCTTTGTTTTACTTTATTATAGAACTAGAAGCCCAATGCATGAAATTCATGCTTTGGGGGGTGTCCCTCAGCCCAGCCTGCATCCTCTCCAATCTGAGACTCCTCAAGAGATGTCGGCTGCTGATGGGATCTAAATGGGCAATCGGACATCCTTCTCACAATACAGGACTGCTGGCTCCCAATTGTTCAACTGCCTACCTTCCTGATTGCCCCTAACTGCTTCTGTCTGCCAGCCTGATCACCCCCTAACTACTCCTCTACCAGCCTGATTGATGCCTAACTGCTCCCCTGCCAGCCTGTTTGCCCCTAACTGCCCTCCCCTGCAGGATTGGTCACCCCTAACTTCCCTCCCCTGCATGTTTGGTCTCCCCCCTCCCAACTGCCCTCCCCTACAGGCCTGGGTCCTTTCAACTGCCCTTCCCTGCAGGCCTGGTTGCCCCAATTCCACTCCTTTGTTGGCCTGATCACCCTTAACTGCCCTCCCCTCCAGGCTTGATCACTCCCAACTGCCCTCCCTTGCAGTCCTGGTCCCTCCCAACTGTCCTCTCACACTGGCCATTTTGTGGTTGTCATCTTGAGTCCACATGGGGGCAGCAATCTTTGAACACATGGTGGCAGCCATTTTGTGTGTTGGAGTGATGATCAATTTGCATATTACTTTTATTAGATAGGATAGAGGCCTGGTGCATGGGTTGGGGAGAGCTGATTTGCCCTGAAGGGTGTCCCTGATCAGGGTGGGGGTTCCATTGGGGTGTGGGGCTGCCTGGGCAAGTAGCCTGTGGTGGTTTGAAGGCCAGCCATGCCCTCCAGCTACCCAAGCAAAGGTTCTTCTATCTGGGATTTATTTATCTTCTATAATTGAAATTTTGTAGCCTTGAGTGGAGGTCTAGGAAGGCCAGGGTATGCGGAAAGCTCAGCTTCCTCCATTACCAAGAAAACCCAAGCTTCCTGCTCGCTCCATGGTCACAGCCATCTTGGTTGGGTTAATTTGCATACTTTCTCCTGATTGGCTGGTGGGCATGACTTGTGGGTGTGGTGGAATGATGGCTAATTTGCATATTGCTCTTTTATTAGATAGGGTTAGAGGCCTTATGCACAAAATTCATGCAAAGGGCTCAACCCTCACAACCCAAGCTTTGTCTGGATGGTGGTTTGGCTTTCTGTTTTAATTAGCATATTACATTTTTATTATTATAGATACATTTGAATTCCTTCCATTGAAATTGAAATAAAAATCAATACATCAATATATTCAGTAAAAAACATATATTATTTGACCCCTGTGTATATCTCCACTCTCTTCAAAATGTTCTTTGCTGTTTATGTTCAATTTATACTTCTTAAATTTTCTGATTGTATGATCTTCACGTCAGAATACTTTCACAATCACTCTTTCTCTACCTTGAATGCACTCCATCACAGTCATCTCCTTATTCTCTTAGCTAAAACTAAGTATCTTCTAGACACATCTTAAAACATCATTGCCTCATGCAAATGTTTCTAATGCCTACACCCTCATCTAAACTACTACTTTCATTTATGTGGTCTAGTGGAAACTGACTTTTTAAACATCTGTAATGTTGTCTTCTCTGGTGATTGTAAATTACATGAGAGCAGGAATATGCCTGTCTGTTCATCAGTGTATTCCCAGTACGTGAGAGCAGGGCATTTGGCATGTGGTTAATGATCAAAAATTAGTTGCATGAATAAGATAAAAGAGTCATAAGCCAGTTGACAGCCAACAATGAAACTGTTCAGCCAGCTGTTGATCTACAAAATAGCATAATAATTCCATTCATATTTCTCCCTTATGCCCTAAATATTCCACAAGACATTAATATATAACTTACAGCATCTACATTCAAATAACACTGATGAATGTCAGTGCCTAACATATTTCTACAATCTATCAGAATAACAATCCCAAAAGAAAACTTAATTGTAATTGAACCCATATTGACTCCCGGTGATCATTCTTCTAATTTCTAATACCCATAAACCAGAACATCAAAAATATTTGAGAAATATGTGTCTCACATATGTTAAATCTGTCATTATTTATTTTACATAATATAATTAGGTGGTTTTTTTTTAAACTAAAGCTGTGCATTTCTAATCATTTTGTAGGCTGTTTGAATTATTATAAGGAACAGTTTGAAAGTAATTAATTATTAGTTAACAGTTACTGCAAAGTCATAAAATTTTTTAACCAATTTTAGAAGAATTCATTGCTATCATAAAATCTGCATGACACAATAATTCAGCTATATTAAGCATTAATGTTGTTCTCTATGTAAATTATTAAGACCCCTTGCAGAATAAAAGCTCTTTAAGAGTAGAAAACGTATGTCATTTATCCATGTTCCCTACAGAATTGATGCATGCAGGGTAGATGGCTCAGCATCATACTTCTCATGCCTCAAATGCTATTACTCTTCTCTTTTCTCCCTCTGCTCCAGCCACACTAACTTTCCTGCTGTCTCATGCATCTGACAAACGTGATCTCTCTTGCGGCCACTGCCCTTATTCTTCCCTCTATTCTGTACAATCTTTCCCCAAATATTCACATGGTTTTTAGGTGTTGACTGGAACAACATGTTATCAGAGAGGATTCCCTAATGACCCTCTCTATAACTACTTAATATTTAGTCAGCTCTGTTTTTCTACATAATAGTTTTTACCATGTAGCAAATGGTATGTTTATTACCTGTTTATTCTGTGTTTCTTCCAACTAGAATGAAAGTTCATGAGGACAGGAGACTTCTATTTTGTTGCTTTGGTATCCTCGGAGTCTAGGACAGTTACTGCCATGCCATAATAGGACCTCAAAGAGCACTTGTTGAATGACTGAATGATGAACGAATAAATGAATACATTGAATGTTTCCAAGATTTCAACTTATCCTGAGTCCATGTTTAACTGCTAAGTTGAACAATTTTGGTCAATCTATTGATAAACATTATGATAGGAGATTTGTAGTTCAGTTATAAAATAGCAGAAATTAAAAATGTGGTTTTATTTCTTTTATTTATTTGGTCATTATTATTTGCAACTTATTAGTGCAAATAACTGGTTTACTAGGATTCTTTAATGCCAAACATGATAAATAGTTGTGATCTGCACCAGAATTCCATAACTGTCTTTAATCTTAGTTGCTCATCATTTCTGGAGTCACATCAAAAGGGGCCTTAAGCAATTCATTTTTAAAATAACTCAGATTATGTTTCTTTCAGGAAACCATTGGATCCTGATACTTGGAGTAAAACTTTCATACTTTTTATACATGACACCTTAGTCTTATCTGTATAACTATTAGCAAGAAAATCATAATTGAGTTCATTTTACCAATTCTGAAATTCATGGTTTCAGAATTTTTTTTTAATTGTAGAATTGTGAATGGTCAAATCAAAATGAATTTAAAAAGGAAACAGATGTTTGAAGAGGCTTACCAATTACCATATTTCCAGTCATAAATGGGTTTTATATAGATCATACATAGCCTTCAACAATATTGACCATCTCTTTTCCATTATATAGTTGCAAAATCTAGTTGTGTTTTACATGGTTTCTTATTTTAAAATTATTTTACTAACATTACACAAAAATAGCTCAAATGAAGTAAAAGCAGTTCCTTTTATTTCTATTTTCTTTTTGTTTCTTATTAAATAAGACTCATAAGACATAAAAAATATGACCTTTGTATACAGAAATAAAAATGGTATTAAAGATATCATTATAGCTTTTGTGCATAGAAAATATAAAAATTTGATGGCTTAAGTGTAAATGAATCAGAACAGCTGAAATTAGATTTTTCTCCCAGTATTAGTAACAAAGAAATGCGATAATACATAAAATATTTACTCATGTCTTGTGTAGGTATTCCATTTTAATTAGAAACATAAATAAACATTCTAAAGTTTGCTCTTCAAAACAAGATAGATTATCAAATATCCTTTACTATGTGTTTCTCTTTTCAGGATCTGAAGTATACATAGAATTCTCATAAAATACCATCCAGTTTGAAAGTAGAAACAGACAATTGCCTTCACTGTAATAGCAATATCTTTACTGATTCAGCTCCCAGGGCAAAGAAAACTAAAAAGAAAGTAAACAAATGGGACTACATAAAAATAAAAAGCTTCTGCACAGCAAAAGAAACCATCAACAAAACAAGAAAGCCCACTGCATGGGAGAACATATTTGCCAATGTTATCTCCAATAAGGGTTTAATCTCCAACATTTACAGGGCACTCATACAACTTAACAAAAGGAAGATAAACAATTCAATCAAAAAAATGGGTAAAGGACCTAAATAGACACTTTTTTGAAAGAGGAATTCAGAAGTCAAGAGACATATGAAAACATGATCAAAGTCACTAATTATCCAAGAGATGCAAATAAAAACAACAATGAGGTATCATCTCACACCTGCCAGTACTGTTGTCATCAACAAATCAACAAATGACAAGTGCTGGAGAGGATGCAGAGAAAAAGGAACCTCTTGCACTGCTGGTGGGAGTGCAGACTATTGCAGCCAGTATAGAAGACAGTATGGCATTTCCTCAAAATAAAAAAATTAAAAATGGAACTGACATTTGACCCAGTAATACCATTTCTAGGGATATTTCCCAAGAAAACAGAAACACAAGTCAGAAAGGATATATGCACCCCTATGTTCATAGCAGTGCAATTTTCAATAGCTAAGATTTGGAAACAGCCTAGATGCCCATCAACAGATGAGTGGATTAGAAAACTCTGGTACATCTACACTATGCTGCTGTAAAAAAGAAGGAATTCTTACCATTTGCAACAGCATGAATGGAACTGGAGAGCATTATGCCAGTCAGTGAAAGATAAATACCACATGATCTCACTCATTTATGGATAATAAAGAACATTACAAACTGTTGAACAAAATTAGTCAGAGGCAAAGAAGCATCAAACAGACTGTCAAACTACAAAGGGAAGGTAGGGGAGGGTTGAGGGAGTAAGAGATCAACTGAAGGACTTGTATGCATGCAAAAGCACAATCAACAGACTGAAGACACTGGGGGTAGGGGAACGAGGGCAAGTACCAGGGCATAGGGGAGGCTGAGGGCTGCGGGGGAGAGGTCAGTGGGAGAAAAAAAAGAGACATATGTACTACTATTTATAATACCTTAAACAATACAATTAAAAAATCAAAATAAAAAAATCACTTTTATACAAAACAATATTGAATGTAAACTGTAATGGGAAATATTTAACTAATAAATATAAATCATTATTCATGAGTAGTTTAGTTGGCCTCATGAAATTCCTTGTTAATCTATTGAAAGTCTATATTATCAGTATATGTCTTTTAAACATAATGATGCCTCAAAGGGAGGAAAAACATATTTAATAGGTAACAGACTCCAATATCAGATAATATTTTACATAAGAAAGTTTACCTTTATTCATTACAGAGGAATGTTTTAGTCACACTGATATTAGTAGCATTGTGTGCATTTAATCATGTTTTTAAAAATTGCCTTCAACAATTGTATTGGGGGTGGCAATTAATGTTTTAGGCTTATAACCTTCTCCAGGTCATTCATTTTATAAAAATGAAGTTTTTTTTTCTTCTGCTTCTTGTTATGTTTGAAAATATTACTGAAAATTGCACTGTGTGTTGTCAGAGAAAATGTGCATTAAGCAGTCAGAATTCACAGAGCGCCATTCTTCACTTCCCTACTCCCTCCCAGAAGCATGAGCTGTATTTCCCACAGACGGATGCATAGCTGTCTAGTCAATAGTTTCAATGCATCTGAGCTCTATATACACTATAAGGAGATTAAAAATATAATGATTCATTGTTGGTTGTTAATAATTGGAGTTTCAGGGTCTTGGAAGAAGTTAATGGCACATGTACTGACAAACAAAGTTCAAGCATTATTTTTATTTGTATACCTTCTACTTCACCCAGTAGGTTTGGTAGGTAGAGTGTTAGGAAAAAGAAAATTAAGTAGAGATTCAACAACTTATGCATATTTTCTGTCCTTTACCTTTTCAAATGTTAGGTAACCACCAGTGCTTTGTCTTGGGATAGATCTAGATGGAATCCAAACTATCTCTTTTATTAATCAATAAAATCTTGAACTGTAGCTAAAATACATTTCAAATCATTTAATGTCCAAAGAATAGCTTGTCACCTTTGTGCCCTTTTTTCCCCCCTGAATTAACATAATTAAAGAAAACACCAGTTTCTGCTCTTTATTTCCTTAAACTTCTCTTCTATTCTACTTTGAGTCTTGAAATACAATAGGAAGGCATAGAAATTAGGATGTAAAAACATTTATAATGTTAGCCAAAATAGAACACAGAATAATCTAGAGAAAGAATGAATAATTTTGATTTTAAAATTATTAAATTAGTATTTTCTATTGCTCCTGTGGATCATAAAATTATAAATTATTAAAATGTAAAGGATTTTAAAATTTTTCTACTTTGACCTTTTCATTTTTTCAAGTGAAGAAAGTAAGTTATTTATTTATTTCCTCATAGCTGCCATTGAAAAATTATTTATTAAATGCGTGTTACATGTATTCTGTGACCCAAATGTTTGTGCCCCATCAAAATTGAAATGTTGAAATTCTAGTGTCCAATACCATGGTATTAGTACCTGGTGCTTTTGGGTGATAATTAAGTCATGAGGATGAAGCCCTCATGAATGGGATTTAAGCTCTTGTAAAAGAGACCCCCCGAACTCCCTAGCCCAGTGTTTGGCAAACTCATTAGTTAACAGAGTCAAATATCAACAGTACAATGATTGAAATTTATTTTGAGAGCCAAATTTTTTAAACTTAAACTTTTCTAACATCCCTTACTCAAAATAGACTTGCCTAAGCTGTGGTATTTTGTGGAAGAGCCACACTCAAGGGTCCCAAGAGCTGCATGTGGCTCATAAGCTGCAGTTTTCTGACAATGGCCCTAGCCTTTTACACCATATGAGAATAAATGGAAAAGTCTGCAAGCCAGAAGAAGCCCTCACCCAACTATAGTGCCACCCTTGGACTTTCAGCCTCTGGAACTGTGAGAAATAGATTTTTGTTGTTCATAGGATGACCCAGTCTATTGTATTTTGTTATTGTAGTCTGAACTGACTAAGATGATGTGGGCCACTGTATATATATAACTTTGAATACACACACACACACACACACACACACACACACACACACAAACACACACATACTAGTGGCCCGGTGCATGAAATTGTGCATGGGGGTTGAGGGTTTTCCCTCAGCCCAGTCTGCACCCTCTCCAATCTGGGACTCCTCAAAGGATGTCCTACTGCCAGTTTACAGGGATCAGGACTAAACCGACAGTCAGACATCCCTCTCTCAATTTGGTATTGCTGGCTCCTAACTGCTCACCTGCCTGCCTGCCTGCTCACCTCTAACTGCCCCTCACCACTGGCCTGATCACCCCCATGCTGGCCTGATTACCCCTACTTTTCCTTCCCACTGGCCTGGTTGCCCCTAACTGTCCTACTGCTGGCCTACTCCTTCCAAACTGCTCCCTAACTGTCCTGATCACTGCCCACTGATCCTCACTGATGGGTCCTCTGCTAGTCTGATCACCCCCAACTACTCCTCCCCTTGCTGGCCTGATCTCCCCCAATGCCTTCCCCCCAGTGGCCTGATCACCTACAATGCCAACCCATCCTGGTCTGATCACCCACAACTGCACTCCCGTCTTGACCTCTAACTGCCTCTACCTTGGCCACCTCTACCTTGTCCAGAAGAACATCTGGGATGTCTCCTAGAAGGTATCCCAGTCTAATTAGCATATTACCCTTTTATTAGTATAGAAAGAGGCCTGGTACACAGGAGGGGGCCAGCTGGTTTACCCTGAAGGGTGTCCCAGATCAGGATGGGGATTCCCTTGGAGCATGGGGTGGCCTGGGCAAGGGGCTTGTGATGGTTTTCAGGCTGGCCATGCCTTCATGGGGTGAGGGTCCCTGCTGGGTGGTGGAGGGGGGCTTGGACAGCCTGAGTGAAGGGTGAAGGAATAGCCACACCCCTTTAGGGTGGGGGTTCCAACAAGAGGGCCTGGGCAGTCTGGGTGAAGGGCTAAGGGCTGGTTTCAGGTTGGCCACAGTCCTAGCCATCCAGTTTCCCAATGCCTCCTTTAGCAACTGCCAAGGCAGGCAGGGAGCTTGGCTTCCTGTCCCTAGGGTCAAACTAAGCCTCCTGCTCACTCCAGCTCCATGGCTTCCACCATCTTTGTTGGGTTAATTTGCATACTTACTCCTGATTGGCTGGTGGATGTAGCAGAGTGACGATCAATTTGCATGTTTCTCTTTTATTAGTTTAGATGGTCATTATCATCCTTTCCAAATGCAATTAGTATCTTTCAGCTTCTGAGAAAAAAAAATGAATTAAGGTAGTAAAAACTTATGCACCCTGACTTTGCATATTCTTAAATAAGCTACTCATAAACTATACCACATTTCTGTTTAAATCTGGCAACAAATTTGATTTTCTCCTGGCCAAGTGGCTGGGATGATTGACGTGTCCTCCTGTAACAGAAAGTTTGCTGGTTCAATTCTGGTCAGGCCACATACCTAGATTATATGTCAATCCCTAGTCCCAAGTACTGGAAACAACTGATAGATGTTCCTTTCCAAATCAATGTTTCTCTCTCTCCCTTACTTTGTCTTTTAAAAAATCAAGGAAAACAGCCAAAACCAGTTTGGCTCAGTGGATAAAGCATCAGCCTGCAGACTGAAAGGTCCCAGGTTCGATTCTGGTCAAGGGCACGTACCTTGGTTGAGGGCACATCTCCAGTGTGGGGTGTGCAAGAGGCAGCTGATCAATGTCTCTCTCCCATCAATGTTTCTAGCTCTCTGTCCCTCTCCTTTCCTCTCTGTAAAAAATCAAATATATATATATATATATATATATATATATATATATATATTTATTTATTTATTTAAATCAAGAAAAACAGCCTGGCCTGTGTGACTCAGTGATTGAATTGTTGATTTATGAACCAGAAGGTCAAGGTTAGATTTCTGGTCAGGGCACATGCTCGGGATTTGAAGTTGATCCACAGTAGGGGGTGTGCAGAAGGCAGCCAATTAGTGATTCTCTCTTATCATCGATGTTTCTATTTCTTTCCCCCTCCTTTTCTTTCTGAAATCATAAATATATATTTTAAAAACTCAAGAAAAACATCTTCAGATGAGGATTAAAATAAAATAAAAAATGGTGTCTCCAGTGTTGTGTTGCCATTGGCCCTCTTCTTTATGTGTTCTTTACCCTCTAAGTGCCTTGATCAGACTCCAATTTTTCTACCTCAAGGTAGTATTCCTTGATTTTCCTCAGTGTAGACTATTTTGGAGTCCAAGAGACCAGCTGGAAGTGAGCTGTATCAAGCAACAAAATAAATGATGGAGGGTGGAACTGAGTCAGTGCTGAGGGTGAAAAAGGGGGAAAAATGCTGTCAGCACTAAGAATAAGCTATGGATAAGCTATAATAAGCCTTGGACATACTCTTCCCACACACACTCTCTCACAGCACATTTGAGTCTTCAAGGGTTTAAGTTGCCAGAGCCTAGGGGCTACAGAGACCAGGAATCAAAAGAACATGCCACCAATTTGCCAGCCCATGGCTTACCCAGTTAACTGGTACACTTAAGAGTCATTCATTGATGGATAGTTGCTTCTAATGGCAATAAAAATTTTAGAAAGAGCTCTTACCTTTAAAACAACTGAGTATGTCATTTAAAAATAGCAGCTGAAAAGCCCTAGATAACATTCTCTTTTTTTCCCCCTGCAACAATTGATTAGCCACTCAGGAAACCAATAAATATTTTTAAAAGAATAATAAATTCAGGTAAATAAAGGACTTGGGGTGGATTTTGAATTAACAGATGTAATTATAACCAGCTTGCAGCAAAGCCAAGTGCTTATAATGTAGCACAAAGACACTGCCCCGAGAGTCTAAGTGGACAGTTATTCAAATATTTGTGAAATAATGGCAATTCTAGTGTTTGCTCCCTGAAGATGGTATTAGATGTCTCTGGAATAATTCAGAAGAGCATAAGAAGATATAATAATGCTGTAAACAAGTATCAGTGTGTGAGTGGGTGCCAGATAAGCATGCATGTACAAGTAAAATAAATCTGTTTACCACTTATTTGATAGTATTTTCAGGGATATCAAAAAGGATGTAATTATCCCACAGATAACTCCTTCTGGGAATTGTATCATTTATGTCACAGAAATGGCACTTCTCCGTTAAAGGCACATCTGGTAGGTGTGAATAGGTTTCAGCCAAAAAAAAGTTTTACAATATATCTCAGATCCTGTTCATGAAAAGGACTTGGGTCTCTTGGCAGCCATAATAGAGACATCTGCTGCTTCTGCTGCTTTGTTTAAGCCTTCCTGCCTTTTCTTTCTGCCTCTTTTTTTTTTTTGTAATCAACATAGTAAGTCTCAACTAACTGGTTGTGTAAATATCATTATTGTTACTATTGATATGGACACTACTATAATTATGAGTACTTAAAAGTTACCCCTGTGGTCTGTAAATTGGTAATTTTGTTGATTTGAAGGTATGTATTTGTGTCTTAGCCATTTCTCGCAGAACCAAATAAGGGTCAGTATAACTTTGAGCAGCATTTCTAACTAGTTGGGGAAGAATTAAGAAGAACCTGCAATATGCTTTTACTTATAAAGAATACTTTGGAGTTTTAGCCTCTTATTATTATACTAGAGATCTAACGCATGAAATTTGTGCAAGAGTAGGCCTTCCACAGCTGCCTGCACTGGCTTCTCTCTGGTACCTAGGACCCATGCTTCCCTCGAAAATTCATGCACTGGAGGGAGGGGTCTCTCAGCCCAGCCTGTCCCCTCTCACAGTCTGGGAGCCCTCAGGGGTGGGAAGCAATCCGGAGATCAGGGAAGGCGATTCCCCCATTACACCTTGACTGCTGCCACTACCAGCAGAGCAAGCTTCAGCCAGTCCTGGTTACCTGAGCCTCGGGTGGCCCTAGATGGCTAGGTAGCCACCATCCGAGGCTTGCCTGTGCCTTGGGCCAGCCCTGGGTAGCTGGAGGACTGAGGGGACTGGGGGACTCCAGAAGCAGGCTTGTGGAAAGGCCTGACCCATCTTGCTGTGTGCCTGCTGCCCTGTCGGAGCTGAGGGGACTGGGCGCTGCCATCTTAAGGCTGTGGGGCCCTGCCATTTTGAGGATGAGGCAGTCAATTAGCATATTCCCTCCTTATTAGCTGTGGGCACTGCCATAATTGTGACAGCATGAGGGTCAATTAGCATGTTCCCTCTTTATTAGATAGGATATAAAGTCTTGTCTGTTAAGCACTTAAAAAGCAATTCCCTCCACAATATTTGCCTTCCAGCTAGATCAGGGACTTGCACTATCTAATGTTTAAGATAGTAGACCTGTTAATTAAATGCAAAATGTACAAAATGAGTAAAAAGGAAATATATTGAGCATCATAAATAGAATCTGGAGACTATATATATATATATATATATATATATATATATATATGAAATAGTGAGCCTTTCCTAAGTAGATAAAATTTAGGATAAATGAAAAATAAAACATCCAAACTTTACATAATGATTCAGCCATATCTAAAAAGGAGAACAAGTGGCAAGTCCTAATAGTAGCCCAATGGTTTCATCTAAATGCCATTTTTGCTACAAGTTAAAATGTAGAACAGTAATTTGCAGATACAACCTCAACCAGATGAGCTAACCTAGACCTGCAACCTGGTAAGTTTAGCCAATTGTAAAAGAGAAATCAACATGTAGTTAACCACATATTGTACAAGGGCTAACCCTCCCTTCCCAGGGACAGAGGTTTTGATGGGAACCCCCTGTCTTCTTTATTTGTTGCAAGTAAATATTGAATAGAACACCTCAAGGGGAAAACCCTTTGAGTTCAGTGACAATATTGCAACAGTTTTGGAATAACAATCAGAAAGAGCCAAAACCAGTGGATATAATGTTAGCCTGTGGACTGAAAGGTCCTGGGTTTGATTCCTGGTTGCGAGCACATCCCCAGTAGGGGGTGTGCAGGAGGCAGCTAGCTGATCGATGTTTCTCTTATTGATGTTTCTAACTCCGGATCTCTCTACCTTCCTTTCTGTAGAAAAATCAATAAAATATATTTAAAAAACAATCAGAAAGAAATATTGTGAAGTTATATGTATTCAGAGAAGTGACATCAGGATATTAAGTTAAAAAAAAGGTTCAGTTACTTCTTTGCTTATGGTCCATTTCTTCTACTCAATGGTAACACATGAGGATAGTCCCAAATCTTTCCAGTTAAAGGTTGTTATCTCAAAGGCCTAGCAAATACCTGGCACACAGTATGTATTCAATATGTCAATGTATATTTTTGATAGACTTAATAAAATTAGAATTCTCTGCTCTATGCATTATTTTGGGACTAGAATAGCTGCCCTGAAATAGTTTAAAAGCTGTTCTGTGAAAGCTTAAATATATATTCTGTATGCCAGTGGTAAGAAGGAGAGAAAACATTTTAATTTAAAAAAAATTAATAGTCATTCATTCAATGATTCTCTTTGTTTTAGTTTGCACTCTAAAAGGGAAGAAAGTATCTACAAAGTGTGTCAAAACTTTTAGGAATAGTTTGGTGATATTTTGAGCTTAAGGTCAGACTGTATTTTTCACTATTACATTATTCACAAATGATTATTATAGCAATAATATAATAATGATTATTATAGCAAAATAATTCAGTAATAATGTAGATTAGATTATTCAACATGGTGATAAATGTGATTGATTGGTTTATATGAGAATAAAAATATAGTTCTGGAATTGTTAGATAAATATTAGTACATTTGCTACAAAATTGCTAACTTTACCTAAATAATGACTGAAGCTATATATGTGAATGTTGGTTTTTATATGGACCATACAATTCTAAGCTGAATTAATATACATTTCCCCCTTAACATAACACAAACACATATGTCATTAGATATTAAAAAATTAAATATTTCTATTTCCATAAAATCAGAACTAACTGAAGACTAAAATAGACATATGTGTTTGTAGCACTGGCAATATTCCTTGATCATCAAAGTTCATATTTGGCAAAAAAAAAGAGATACACTTTTTCTTCTTTCTTTTTGTTATTAATTTTACTGGGATGACATTTGTTAATAAGATTATATGTTAGGTACTTGCCTGTGCCTCAAAAGGTTGTAGGTTCAATTCCCAGTCAGGGCACATACCTAGGTTTCAGGTTAAATCCCTGGTTAAGGGACAGTCAGAACGTAGCCCATTGATGTTTCTGACACTTCTCTCCAATCTCTCTGTCTACTTCTCTCTCTTTCTCTCTCTCTCTCTCTCTCTCTCTCTCTCCCTCTGAATGAATGAATATATATATATATATATATATATATATATATATATATATGAATATGTCCTCAGGTAAAGATATTTTTAAAAGATTACATACATTCCAAGTGTACATTTCTATGATATATGATCTTCATGTTGCATTGTGTGATCACCATCCAAAGTGAAATCATCTTCTATCACCATATATTTGACCCCTTTACCCTTTACTAACTCCCACTCCATTCCCTTTGGAAACTACCATACTGTTGTCTGTATTTGAGAGTTTTTGTTTGTTTGTTTTTCTTGGTGGGAATGTAAACTGGTAACGCCACTATGAAAAACAGTATAAAGTGTCCTCAAAAAATTAAGAATAAGGTTACCATATGAACCTGCAACCCTCTTCTGTGCATCTATCTGGAAAATTTGACATTTACTTGCAACCTTATGTTTATTGCAACACTATTCGTAGTGGTCAATACATAGAAACAATTGAAGTGTCCCTTAATAAATGACTGAATAAAGAAGATGTGGTACATATATACAATGAAATACTATTCAGCCATTAGAAAAGATAAAATACTACCATTTGCAACAACATGGATGAACCTTGAGAATATCATGCTAAGCAAAATAAGTCAGTCAGAAAAAGCTAAAAATCATATGGTCTCACTCATGCCAGACATAAAACTAAAAGCAACAAATGAACAAATGAGATATGCTTTTATAAAAACATAATCATTTGAGGTGTTATTTGAAAAACTTTTTAAAAATATGAAGAGGCCGAGATCAGTTTGGCTCAGTGGATGGAGCATTGGCTTGCGGACTGAAAGGTCCCAGGTTCGATTCCGGTTGGGGGCATGTACCTTGCTTGTGGGCACATCTCCACTGTGGGGCGTGCAGGAGGCAGCTAATTGATGTCTCTCTCTCATCGATGTTTCTGACTTTCTATCTCTCTCCCTTCCTCTCTGTAAAAAATCAATAAAATATATTTTTAAAAATATGAAGAGTAAGAATTAGAATTGCTGAGAACCCCAAACTGTAACCAGTAATAAAGAGAATACTAGAGGCCTGTGCATTCACTGAAAGGGGTTTCCCTCAGACTGGCCTGTCCCATTTTACAGACCAGGAGCCCTTAGGGATGAGAGGTGACCTGACAATCAGGGGAAGACAATGCCCCATCACACCTAGGCTGCTGCCACTACCAGCAGTGCAAGCCTCGGCTGGCCCATGTTAGCTGAGCCTCAGGCAGCCCTAGCGGGTGCGCAGCTGCCGTCTGAGACTTGCCTGTGCCTCAGGCTGGTCTGGGGCAGCTGAGGAGCTGAGGAAATGGGGCACTACCCTTTTGTGGCTGTGGGCACTGCCATCTTTGAGGGTGTGGCAGCAATTAGCATATCCCCTCCTTATTGGCTGTGAGTGTCACCATCTTTACAATGGTGTGGGTGGCAATTAGCATATTCCCTCTCTATTAGATAGGAAAAATTTTATAAGGCTTGGCAAATCAATCCTCAATAACTTTAAAAAGAATTATATGACTGACTAATAATTTTGAATAATTAAGGTGGATAGTATAATTTATATAAAAGACTAAATAAACAAAATAGAATCCTATCTAATAAAAGAATAATATGCAAAATGACCATCCCTCTGCTATACCCACAAACCACACCCACCAGTCATGCCTACCAGCCAATCAGAGTGAGTATGCCAATTAACCCAACCAAAATGGCTACCACCACAGAGAGGCTTGGGTTGCCCCTGGCATTGGAGGAAGGAAGCCATGCTTTCCCTTCTGCTTAAGACAACAAAGTTTCAATGGCTCTGGGAGAAGAAGGCTTGGCTTCGCTCTAGGCTACAAAATTTCAATTGTAGAAAATAAATAAATCCCAGATATCAGGACCTCTGCTTGGGTAGCCAGAAGCATGGCCGACCTGCAAACCACCATAGGCCCCTTGCCCAGGTTACCCCACACCCCATGGGAATACCTACCCTGATCCAGGACACCCTTCAGGGCAAACCAGCTGGCCCCCACCCATGCACCAGGCCTCTATCTTATCTAATAAAAGAGTAATATGCAGATTGACCATAACTCCAACACACAAGATGACTGCCCCCATGTGGTCAAAAGATCCTACCTCCATGTGGACACAAGATGTCCACCACTAGATGACCAGCAAGGGAGGGCAGTTGGCAGGGACCAGGCCTGCAAGGGAGTGCAGTTTGGGGTGATCAAGCCTGCAGGGGAGGGCAGTTAGGGGTGACCAGGCCTGCAAGGGAGTGCAGTTAGGTGCAAAGAGGCTGGCAGGGGAGAAGTTAGGGATCAATTAGGCTAGCAGTGGAGTGGTTAGGGGGTGATTAGGCTGCCAGGCAGAAGTGGATAGAGGCAATCAGGAAGGCAGGCAGATGAGCAGTTGGGAGCCAGCAGTCCTGTATTGTTAGAGGGATGTCCGACTGCCCATTTAGGCCCGATCCTACTTGGGTTGGACCTAAACGGACAGTCAGACATCCCTCAAGGGGTCCCAGATTGGAGAGGTAGCAGGCTGGGCTGAAGGACACAACCCCCCTGGCATCAAATTCATGCACCAGGCCTCTAGTTATAGTATAAAATTTAATTGCATTCTATTATGTTTAATGCTGAGGTTATTATATTTATTTAGGTCATAGATTATATTCTGTTGTGGAAACTTTGTATGGGTATTTTAAAAGAGAATGTAATGATTCCATGAAAGTAACCAAAAAACTCTATCAAGTCTCTTTATACTGCCTTGGAAGTTCACTTTTTCATCAAATATATATTAAGTTCTTGGAAAATGTCAGAAACTTTGTAAATGCCAAGGATATATAAATTAATAAGATAAAAGTCCAGGGCTTGAAAGATTTCAAAGTCTTCTGGAGACTAGAGACACAGTATCCAGAAAGCATGTTATAAACATTAACTCCTATGATGAAAACAAGAACCAATGCACCAAGATTTGCATAAAAGGAATGACTTCCATTTGCGAGTGAAAATAAGTTGGAATTTGCAAGGGAACGTGTATAAGAGCATGAAAGAATACAGCTTGTTCAAAAGCATTAGAAACGTAAGTTTCCAAGAAGCACATGAAACCTGGGGCACTGTAGGTTAGAGACAAATGTGGCTCGAGAGCTGCGGTTGACTAATGAGTGTTGACCACTGGCCTACAGTGAAGGAACAGTAGAGATAAATAGGCTGAAAATGGGGCTGTGATGTAGTTTTGGAATGATTAGAAGATACTTCATAAGGCTGTGGCCAAATTTCATGTCCATTAGAGTGTGATGATTTTGAATCCATTTAGCTAAGTTAAAATAACAATTAATTTTCCTGTGTCATTCCATGTCAGGTTGGTCATAAATATGTAAGATTTGAAAGAAACAAGAATTATGCTTTTAAGATTGGTAGATTGCACAAAGGGCTGTTTATTCTCATGCATGTTGTCATTATTCCCCTCCTTACCTGGTCCCAAATCTGATGCCATGTTTCATGTTTCTGTTAAAGATTATTAGTTTTGGAATCAAATAAATCTCTGGCAATCTATTGCTGAAAAACAAGTCACTTAAGTACTTAATGGCATAAAACAAGCATTAGAGTGCATTCACTGACTATGGTTCAGAAGTTTGGACAGGGATCAGTGGGAATAGCTTGTCTTCACACCATGATATTTGAGACTCAGGTAAATTAGCCCAGATGGCTGGGTATGGCTGAGATGGTTGAACTAGATTATATGTTTTGGTTACGGCTGCCATCTGGATTCCACAGTTCTCCCTATCATCATTGCTGAGATTGGAATATTAAAAAGAACCTCCTCACTCATTTACTCAGTGCCTGGGCTAGAATGGATATAAAAGCTGATTGCTAACTGGGCTTCTCAGATTCTGAGCTTTTCTCTCTTTCCGTGCAGCCTCACTATGTGGACTTCCTCATCAATTGGTATTCAAATGATAGACATCTTACATGGTAGCTGACTTGACCTACAGCAAATATTCCTCCAAGGGATCTGGGTAAAAGCTAGCCCCAGGAGCCCTGGAATGCCATTTCCATTGTATTTTTTCATTTAAACCTATGAAAGCCAGTCCAGAAAATGGATGATCTCTACCTCTCAATGAAATTATTCACAAAGAAGTGTCAGCAATTTCAATCAAGCACAGAGTAAACAAAAACTATGTGTAAAAACCATAAAGATAAATGAAACCAGAAATAATTGAGATTTTCAAACTAGACTGAATGATTACTTCATAAATGGGTAGTAAGATAATGCTGGCTTCCATGGGTTGAGCTTAAGATCTAGCACCTAACTTTAAGTAAATACATAGAGATCAAACACTAGCTACTGGCAAGTTTAAATTACAAAATCTTCACCATTCTCATGTATAAGATATTGAAAAAGAGAAAATGCAACTGTTAACTTCCTGAGAACTATTAAAGTATTACTTGATATATGGAAAGGAAGAAACTGATCATCCTATATAATAAAGAGGTAATATACAAATGGTTGTTACACCATGACGGGTAACAACTGAACAGCAGGAGATGGGGCAGCGAGCTACATGCAGCAGAGGGATATGAGCGTTGGTGGGCCAGGTGACCCCCTGAGGCAAATGAAGCAAGTTATTCGCACATGCATTGGTGTGCTGGGCTACTAGTCCTATCTAATAAAACAGTAACATTCAAATTGACCATCACTCCAACATGAAAGATGGCTGCCTCCTTGTAATCAAAGATGGCTGCCCCTATGTGGACACAAGATGGCTGGCAGGGGAGGGCAGTTAGTGGTGACCAGACCAGCAGAGGAGGACAGTTGGGGGTGACTCAGGACTGCAGGGAAAGACAGTTGGGGCAACCAAGCATGCAGGGAAGGGCAGTTGGGGGAGACCAGGCCTGCAGGGGAGGACAGTTGGGGGGAACTCAGCCCTATAAGGGAGGGCAGTTGGGGTGATCAGATATGCAGGGGAGGACAGTTGGGGGCAACCAGGCCAGCAGGGGAGAGCAGTTAGGGGCAATCAGGCTGGCAGCAAAGTAATTAGGGATCAATCAGGCTGGTAGGGGAGTGGTTAGGGGGTTATCAGGCAGGCAGGCAGAAGCAGTTAGGGGCAATCAGGCAGGCAAGCAAGTGAGCATTTGGGAGCCAGAAGGCCTGGATTGTGAGATGGATGTCTGACTTCCCATTTAGGCCCGATCCCTGTGGGTGGGATTGGGTCTAAATAGGCATTTGGACATCCCTTAAGGGGTCCCAGATTTTAGAAGGTGCAGGCTTGGCTGAGGGACACTCCCCTATGCACAAATTTTGTGTACCGGGCCTCTAGTATATTTTATAATCTTTTGCTGGGAAAGCCTGACTTCTTGCTAGAACAGTTATGCATGGAGTTAAGTTCAGGGATCCCACTTATATAGGTCTTTGCAGGATATATAAGCAAATGGCTGACCTGTAGATGTTGAAGTCTGAGTTACAATATCACACGTTATTTGCTGGCACTTGGAAAATGGTGCTGGGCTGAGGGAAAGGAAAGGGGAATGCTGATGATGAAGAAATTCTGTGCTATCCTCCTTTAGATTTGCCAGTGTCTGGAAGCTGCTGCAGTTATAAAACTGAAACAGGGCTACATAGTGTATGAATCATCTACTTGAAACAAGGAAAATAGTGGAAGTTATTAGACTAGAGGGGAAGTAAAGAAAAAATTTTCATTGCTTTAAGAAAGAGGGGTTAAATAAAAACAAATGCAGGTTCTAGTTCTTTCTCACCTTTCTGAATCTTATTTTCCTCCTCTGTGAAATAAAGGGATCAACCAGAGATCTTTAATATCCTCCCAATTCTGCAATTAATCACAAGGAACAACAGCCTGTAATTACTGGAATTGAGAGTCTAGGTCAGTGGTCAGCAAACTCATTAATCAACATAGGGGCAAATCATGGCTCACAAGCTGCAAGTGGCTCGAGAGCCACAGTTTGCTGACCAATGACTTAGGGAAATAAAAGAGGTCAATTCCTTGCTAATATTAATGTAAGGATAATGTCCATGAAATATATGCCATGAATACACATGGTTGCATGTCTTAGTTTATCTGGATAATCTTTACCTCTTCTCATTTAAAGTAATTATAAAGCTGAGATTTTCAGGAACAATCTTATTTTAAAATTTTAACTCTGCCTCCGTATTATTCAGACCACAAATCTGAGCATTAAATGTGAAAATGTAATACCATAAGTAGAAACATGTTTGCTAAAACTCCATATTCCAACAGGACAAGTCTCCAAAATGAGAAACATTTGTCTTTAGCCAAAAGTATGTGAGATTTATGTTGCAGTCTAATGCCAAAATGAAATGTAATGTATATAATATAGAGAAACAAGAAAAAGTGAGCATTAAATGCCAAATACAAACTGACTGCCTACCAATAAATGTCTACGAAAATTTATTTCAGTTTATCAAAGCCAGTGATGAAGTATATTTTACTCTGTAATGTTTGTACAAAGTACCACTTTGGCTTTTTGGAAATGTTACAGAACAAAATAGTCCTTGGTTCCCACATGCCAACAGTCTTTCGTAATTTTTTCCAAAATGCTGAATTATTTCCTAAAAAGTTATAGAATGGAAGTGTTTTTGCTCCATATCAACACATATATTTTTGTGAATTTAACAGAAGTAAATATTGTAAATTTTTAAGTAGAAAAAATCAAGAAGGACACTAATGATTTTCCTGTGATCACTAATAAGAAATTCTTAATGAGTGCTATTATATTAAGTTTTACAAATATTGGCAAAAATATTCCTGAATACTTTTGATTACATAATCTAATCAAAACTGTCATGTGTTAATTCATGAAAATGTGAACACAAATCCTTTGAGTCCTTGCTAATTTTTGCCCTCATATTAGACCTAAAGCTGGTTTTCATAAATGTTGTGAAGGAGTCAAAACCAATATGGCTCAGTCGGCTGCCAACTGAAAGGTCCCAGGTTTGATTCTGGTCAAGGACATGTACCTTGATTGCAGGCACATCCCTAGTAGTGGATGTGCAGGAGGCAGCTTATTGAGGTTTCTCTCTCATCTATGTTTCTAACTCTCTATCTTTTTCCCTTCTTCTCTGTAAAAAATCCATAAAATATATTTTAAAAATAAAGTTGTGAAAGGAATGGTTTGGAAATACTTCTGCTTCCAATAGCTTAGCTAAAATAAGACTCATCTTTTCCTATTGAACAATCCCAACATTTAATCCCAGTATAATAGATGTTAAAGCAGACAAAAGGATGATCAGGAATGGAGGAGGGAGGCATAATATCCACTGACTTTGGGAAATATTAGTATCACAAGGTATAGTGTGAGACCTTCAAAATCAAATGATAAATGTGTACCTTTGTCCAGTTGTTATGGATTATGATCAAGTTCTCCCTGATCATTTCTTTAAAAGTCATTTTTTGTTTTACTTTTTTATAGAATGAGAAGTTGAAGAATCATCTTCTTTAAGGAATTAAAAAAAACTACTTTAAAGAACAGTTGCAGCTTAGTTTGTACTGTACTTAAGAGAATAAGATATAGAAATTTTCAAAGTCTCATCTAGCTATGTAACATAATAATATAACTATATATATATTAGAGGCCTGGTGCACAGATTCATGCACTGATGGGTCTCTCGGCCTAGCCTGAAGGGATTGGGCCAAAACTGTTTCTCTGACTTCCCCTGAGGGGTCCCGGATGAAACATACCTGAATTGGACTCCCTTCTTTTTGATTCTGGGTGTGTCACCCAAAACCACAGCTGCCAAGTCACCGCAACTCAGCAGTTCCTGCATTGAGTGACTGCCTCCCGATGGTCAGTGTGCATCATAGCTACCAGTCGGATGGTAAAAGGGTTGACTGATTGGCTGGTTGCTTAGGCTTTTATATATATAGCTATATAATATGACAAGATCAGAAAATTTCATAATGGATAAATGGCATGGTTTAATAGCAATAGAATCTTATAAACTCTAAGCCACAGCTATCCAAGTGAATAAAGTGGAGAAGTAATAATATAATTCTGTCAATAAAATGAAGCTCTAGACAAGTTAACCCAGATAACCAACCAGATAAGAGAAGGCACAGGGGCAGAGGATTATTCTTTTTCTTTTTTATTAAATTTATTTGAATGGTATTGGTTAATATAATTATATGAGATTCAGTATAAAATTTCATAATACATCATCTACACATTGTATTATATATTCAGCACCCCAAGTCAAATCTCCTTTTATCACCATTTATGCCCCCTATACCTTCTTCTACCTCCCCCACCTTCTCTTTCCCTCTGGTAATCACCATACTGTTGTCTAGGTCTATGAGTTTCTTCCATTTGTTTGTCTAATCCCTTTGCTTTTTTACCCAGTCCTACAACCATCTTCCCTTCTGATAGCTATCAGTCTTTTATCCATGTATCAGTCTGTTTTGTTTGTTAGTTTATTTTGTTCATTAGATTCCATATATGAGGGAAATCATATAGTATTTTTCTTTCTCTTACTGGCTTATTTCACTTTGCATAATGCTCTCCAGGTCTATCCATGCTGTTACAAAGGGTTAAATTTATTTCCTTTTTACGGCAGAGTAGCATTCCATTGTGTAAATGTGTCACAGCTTCTGTATCCACTCATCTATTGATTTCGACTGCTTCCAAATTTTGGCAATCTATTCCATATAATAAAGAAGTAATATTCAAATTGATCATCAGTCCAACACACAAGATGGCCGCCCCCATGTGGTCAAAGATGGCTGCCCCCAGGTGGACACAAGATAGCCCACTGAGGAAGGCAGTTGTGGGCAATCAGGCCAGAAGGAGAATGTAGTTAGGGGTGACCAGGCCAGAGGGGAGGGCAGTTAGATGCAACCAGGCTGGCAAGGAAGAGCAGTTAGGGGTAACTGGGCTGCAGGGGAGGGCAATTGGGGATGACCAGGCCAGCATAAAAGGGCAGTTAGGGGTGACCAGGCTTGCAGTGGAGGATAGTTAGGGGCAATCGGCTGGCAGGGGAGCAGTTAGGCATCAACCAGGCTGGCAGGCAAGTTAGCGGTTGAGAGCCAGCTGTCCTGGATTATGAGAGGCATGTCCCAGGATCGAGACTAAAGGTGCAGTCGGACATCCTTCAAAGCGTCCTAGACTGGAGAAGGTTCAGGCTGGGCTGGGGGACATGCCACGAGTGCACAAATTTCACGGACCAGGCCTCTAATATATATATATATGAAGCTAAGTGATCATCTGACCATCCAACCATTCAACCAGCTGGTAGGTATGAAGTGCACTGACCACCAGGGGACAGACACTTAACATAGGAGCTGCTGAGCTGCAGTGACTTGTCAGTGGTAGATCTTGGGTGATGCACCCCAGAACCAGAGAGAAGCCCAAATCTACCTTCAGCTGTGGGTTATGTTGTTGATGGGGCACTATTGGCCCTGGATCTGATTTACTGCACACTTGCATTTGCATTCCTTACCTAGTATGATAGCAACTTTGCAGAGTGCCCTCTCATACTCCAGGATCCCTCAGGAAATGTCAAAGAGCCAGTTTCAGCTTAATCCCCGCAGGCCAGGCTGAGAGACCTCACGTGCCAGAGGGACCCTGCTCACTCCCCAGATGCCCTTTGAGATGCAGCGCTACCCCAGGTGTGGCCTGTCACAGTCCCTCCCTTCCCTACTGGCCATCTTCTAATTAATTTCCTTTCAATGTTCAAGAATCCATGCACTGGGTCATTAATTGTAAATAATGCTGCAGTGAACATAGGGTACATATATTATTTTGCATTAGTGTTTCAGTTTTCTTCAGGTATATTCCAAGAATTGGAACCAGTGGGTTATAAGGTAGTTCTATTTTTAAATTTGAAGGTAACTCCATATTGTTTTCACCAGTGGCTGCAACAATCTTCATTCCCACCAACAGCACATATCCTCTCAAACACTTGTTTATTTATTGATGATAGCCATTCTGATAGGTGTCAAGTGATATCCATTATGGTATTAATTTTAATTTGTCTGGTGATTAGTGACATTGAATAACTTTTCATATTTCTATATATCTGTATATTTCATCTGTATCTGTATATTTTCTTTGAAGAAGTGTCTATTCAGGTCTTGTGCCTATTTTTAATTGCATTCTTTTATATATATATAAATATTGATTTTTTTACAGAGAGGAAGGGAGAGAGTTAGAAACATCAATGATCAATCAGCTGCCTCCTGCACACACCCCCTACTGGGGATGTGCCTGCAACCAAGGTACATGCCCTTGACTGGAATCGAACCTGGGACCTTTCAGTCTGCAGTCTGATGCTCTATCCACTGAGCCAAACCGGTTTCGGCAATTGCATTCTTTTTAATGTTGAGTTGTATAAGTTCTTTTTACTCTTTGAATATTAACCCCCTTTCAGATGTATTATGAGTTAATATATTCTCCCATTCATTTCTACTCTGATCTTTATTATTTCTTTTCTTCTCCTTACTTTAGACTTGGTTTATTGTTCTTCTTCCAGTTCATTTAAGTCTAAATTTTGATTTTTTTGAGATTTTTCTTAGTTTTTGAGATAGGCCTATAATCCTAAAGATTTTGGGTTGTATCCTCATTTTCACTATTTCAAGATATCTTTTGATTTCTTCTTTGATCTTATTGTTGACCTATTCATTTTTTCATGACATGTTATTCAACCTCCATGTCTTTGTGTGTTTTTCAGTGTTATGTTGTTTGTTTGTTTTTCTTGAGATTGATTTCTACTTTCATACCATTATAGTCAGATAAGATACTTTATATGATTTCAACCTTATAAATTTATGGTGACTTTTGTTTCCCTAAAATCTACTGAATTTATGGAGACTTGTTTCCCTAAAGTCTATTAAATTTATGGAAACTTCTTTTTTTTCTAATATGTGATTTATCCTAGAAAATATTCCATGTGCACTTGAGAAGAATGTGTATTTTTTTCTTATTTAGGGTTAAATGCTCTAAAAATAGCTATTAAATCCATCCGATCTAGTGTGTCATTTCAGACCATCATTTCCTTGTTGATATGTTATCTGAAAGCTCTATCCAGTTATGTGAATTGGATGTTAAAATTCCCTCCTATGACTGTATCACTGTTAATCTCTCCCTTTATGTCTATTAAGATTTGCTTTCCATATTTAGAAGCTCTATGTAGGGTGCATAAATGTTTACAAAGGTAATATTTTGTTGGATTGCTCCCTTTATCATTAAGTAGTGTCCTTCTTTGTCTCTTATTATAGCCTTTGTTTTACAATATATTTTATCAGTTATAAATATTGTAATGCAGCTTTTCATATGCATTAAACATCCTTTTTATTGCTTTACTTTTAGTGTGTTTGTATTTTTGTTCTGAAATGTATTTTTGTTTTGCTCTGAAATGATGTCTTGTTATCCATTCAGCTATCCTACGTCTTTTTAAAAATTTATCTCTATTGTTGAAATCATTATAGATATCCCCTTTTATTCCTCATTGTCCCCCCTCCTTCACACTCTCATTTCACCTTGGGCCTTTTTAAGCCATTTACTTTTAAGACAGGTACATAGTTTTGCCTTTTCATTTTTTTAACTATGTTCCTCTGTTTTATTTTTCTCCTCCTCCTCCTGTTTTCTTTTTCCTCTCCTCCCCCTCCTCCCTCTTCCTCCTCCTCCTCCCCTCCTCCTCCTTCTTCTGTTTTCTTTTTCCTCTCCTCCCCCTCCTCCTTCTTCTGTTTTCTTTTTCCTCTCCTCCCCACTCCTCCCTCCTCCTCCTTCTCCTCCTCCTCCACCAAGCAGGACTTTTAACATTTCTTATAATACTCATTTGGTCATAGCAAACTCCTTTTTTTTTTTTTGAGCTCTTTATTTACCCTTCAAAAATAAATAATAAATTTGCTGGTAAAGTAGTCTGAGTGGTAGGCCCTTGCTTTTCATTTCTTTGAATATTTCATGCCATTCCATCTGGCCTAAAATGATTTTGTTGAGAAATAATCTGACTGTCTTATGGTAGCTCCCTTGTCGGTAACTAGCTATCTTTTTCTTGCTGTTTTTTAAGATTCTCTCTTTATAAACTTTTGCATTTTAATTATGATGAGTCTTAGTATAGGCCTCTTTGGGTTCATCTTGATTGGGACTCTCTGTGCTTCCTGAACTTGTGTGTTTTTTTCTTCATCAGGTTAAGGAAGTTTGGGGGACATTGTTTCTTCATATATGTTCTGAATTATTTGCTTTCTCTCTTCTGATAATCTAAGATGTGGATGTTGTATCTCTTCATTTTGTTGTAAATGTCTCAAACTATCATTATTCTTTTCAATGCTTTTTAATTATTTTTTCCAGCTCTGATTGTTTTTTTTTTCTACTTTGTCTTAAAATCACTGATTTGATCCTCTGCTTTATCCAACCTATTTTATTTTCTTATAATGTATTATTAATTTAAGATATGTTTATTTATGATCCTTTTTTATGGTTTTCATATCCTTTTTCATGTTGTTAAACACTATATTTGATAAATTGCTTGACTCCATTTTATTGAGCTCTTTTTTTTTTTTCCTGGAGATTTATTCTATTCTTTTATTTGGGACCTGTTTATTTGCCTCTCCATTTTGGCTGCCTCTTTGTATTTGTTCCTATGTATTATATATATATCTGACAAGATTCTCAGTCTTTATGGTGTGGCCGAATGTAGTAGGTGTCCTGTGGGGTACAGAGGTGCAGTTTCCTTGATCACCTGAACTGAATGTTCCAAGAATGTTTCTTATGTGAGTTATGTGAACCTTCCTGTTGTAATTTAGTCTTGATTGCTACTGACCTATTTGTGTGTGGGATTGACCCTGAGACTGGCTGACTGTGAGGTTCAACCCTGACCATAGTGTGCAAGCTGCTATCATTTACTGACCACATGAAGTGAAATTTATCTCAGCAGATTCTGTTGCCTATTGATATCTTCCTTTGGATGTGCTACTTGTTGGATCCTGCTCTGAAATTGTCTGAAGCTGTACACTGGGTGTGCTTGTTCTGGGGTCTCGTGGGAGGACCTCTGATATAGGACAATGTCAGAGACTGTCTGTGCTTGTCTTGGGAAACCTGATTAAAACTACAAACAATCCACTATTTGTGGTTGCCTTTGTTTGGCTTGTGGCAAGTGGAAAAGACAAAGCATTATACCAATGGTAGCTTTTACCAGAACTAGGACTTGTGAAAGGTCAAAAAAATTCCAAGACACCCCAAGATCTGCCTCTGCCTGTCTCTACCCCCAGATGCCTATTAGACTCAGACACTGAAAGAACCTCTGGAAGTATTTGAGTTATAGGAGTTAGGTTCTCGGTGAGTCATCAAGTAAGGATGAGTGGTGCTCACCAGATTGATTTAGGTTCAGACTTGGTGCCAATGCTGAATCTGAAGCCAGTCAGCAAATATCGCCTAGTACACTAAGTCTACCTGCCACTAGCTGAGTGTTCACACACTTTAATGCTTGGATAGGGTCTCAGGGAGTCATCAGGATGCCAGGAGACTTTATCAGGCTCAAATACATCAAGATTTGGCTGTGTTTACGGAGGTCTCTGCTCTAATCATATGTGCAAGGAAAATTGCCCCCTGTTCTAGAATCACACAACTCAGTCTATCCTGGATTTTGCCTTAAACTCCACAAGGCAGATCCACTAGAAGTTGGACAAATGGGGCTTTCTGATTCCAGAAGGTGGGAGCACTGAATGCCCAATGCATGGTTGCAGTGGTTCTCCCATGAGGGGAAAGAGCCAGTCAGGTTCATGGAAAAGTGGGAGGAATGGCCTGCAAGCCAAAGCTACACAACTCAGTCACTGACATCCTCTGAGTCTTTCCAGACCTCGGCACACTGGCCAAGACAGCTGACTCCTCAGCATGGCATACGCTACACTTGGTGGAGCAAGAGGGAGTCCAGACTGGTGTCACAAGGAGAGGAGTGGTCCACCCAGAAAAAAAGATAGTGTCTTCAATATGGGAGAATGATTTAGTACAGGGATCTTGACAGCTATCCCTTCACACTCTCTCAGAGCCATAAATACTATACTCTCCTTATATGAATCTATCCTGCTCCACCTTCCTTCTTCCTGAGTCCAGTGGTTGTGAATGAATTTTTTTGTGTTGGTCTAATTGGAGGGCCCCTGTGTCTCTAGCAGACTCCATCTTTCCCTGATGGAAAGATTCTCTGTTATTTTTTACAGCCAGATGTTATGGGGGTGCTTCTTTCCAACTCTGGTGCTCTGGGGTGGTGTACTTTTCAAGGGAAAACCCCCATAGCTGTGATATCCTCTGGAACCACAGCCATTGCCCATGGGAGGAGAGCCAGCCCTTTCTGTGTCTCCTCCTTTCCAACCAATCTTGATGTGGCTTTTTCTGTAAATTCTTGATGTAAGACTTTAATAGTAATTCCAGTTTGGGCTCGGGAGGAGTGAGTGTGGCTAATCCATGATTATTATTTTTTAACTAAAATGAAATATATTGGGTTTTTTTTAATTAGTAGAATCACTACCTCCCATTCTAATATGTTGTTGCTAAAATTCTGATATATTTGTTTTCTTAACATTTGAAGTAATGGTGATAGAAACTGAAAACAAAGGGGAAAAAGTAAGTATTTAAAAATTATGAGTTTATACTTGACAAAAATTTTTGGTGATAGTAAATAAAATCCAAGATTCCCTTCATCTATGTCAAAGCTCCCTCAACTAAATTGTTGTTCCTTTTTATTACTGAAAGTGGTTCAGTACTAAGATTGGGACAGAGGACTAAAATGAAAACCCCTGTTCTGAGGTGGGCGGGGTAAGAATGTTCTTCAAGGTCTGAAATAAATTACTTGCTGGGACTGTGTTTACCTGGGCACAACAGTTTTTTTTCAGCAACAGACAGAAAAGCTTGCCAGGCCCATAAATCTGAGGAAACAGAAGGGCAACAAACACCTCAGAAAAACCAACCCCCACCAAGTCAAAGAATGAATAATCTCTCTCTTATTTGGAACAGAAACATAATGTGCATAACAATAATATCACATGCAAAAAAAATTCATAAAAATCCAGTTAGAGAACTGGATTCAACCACAGAGATTTTTGTCTATATATTCTACTGTATTTCAGATAGTTGTAAAACTTAAAGTGATTCTAGACTTAACATTTTTCAAACTCCCCAATAGCCAAGACTTACTTACAACATTATTAAAAACATGGATGTTGTATATGAATAAAATAATCGACATAATATACAGTGTGTCAATGTCCTCCAGCCAAAGGCTATGAAGAATCTATCTGCAGTTGAACAAAGAAGTAGGAGGTCTCAGTAAGAGGGTTTTAAAGAGGGTTTATTATCATATTTGTACTTCAGTTAGATGATTTGGGGAAGGTTGAAGAAATCAGAAGTACACTCTGAAGTAGGTGATGACAGAAAGCAGAGATCACTCTGTGACTGCATATCTTAATCTCAACTAGAAGGAGGGAATATTGACATGAGGCTAAACTTTTAACATGTAAGGAAGCATTTCAGCTTCATGTCACATGGGATGGAGGATGTGTGTGTGGGGAGAGAGGGAGTACTTAGACAAAATCATGAAGTTGTCTTTTTTTTGTATGTAATTTCATCAGTCATTTTCTGATGCTGGTGTTCTGTGAGGTCATTTATATCCAACGGAATTGGCAGACCATGACCTAGCAGTTTTAAGTGCCAGGTCAGTCCTCAGCTGTCAAGGGAGCTTTTCTTGTTCTTGAGCTTAATACTTAATTAACCATATGCAAGATTTAAGAGAATCACTTAATGAATTAAAAGTAATTGTAAATAAATTATTTTGTAGAACTCTTATGTAGTACCTGCTTTGGGCCAGGAACTTTCTAAATATGAATTCATTTAGTCTCCATACTGTAAGTGCTGTTTCTACCTCAATTTTAAATATTAAGAACTTGAAGCACAGAAAGATTAAGCAATCTGCCCAAATATGCACATCTAGTAAATAGTAAAGTTGAAATTTAAATCCAGACACCTGGCTTCAGAGTTTAAACCCCATGCTGTGCTACAACTAAAAAATAACTCTACTCTTCTAGACTTTAAATTCTGACTTTATAGAAATTATTAGGGAAAATAAATATAAACTTCCTTTGTTTTCCTTAATATTTAATTATACCTATGTCCTGCTAATTTTTGATGTTTCAAGCCTTAACACAATTTGGAGTTGCTTGAGGAGAGACTCTTGGTTCAGACATTGTATATAAATTCTGGCTATTCAACCCAGAAAGCTAATTAACAAGGATAGGCCATTACAGAGGAAAAAACAGAGACCAAGCAACCTTGGCCCAGACCCATGAGAACAAAAATCTGGATTACCTAATCACTTCTACCTCTCAATTTTTACTATTTTCTTTTTATTTAAGGTTTTAATACAGTTAGTTTGCCTTTGCTTATCACAATTAGATGACTATTTCTGTGCTTTCAAACATTTCTGTAGTTCTCAATAATATTTATTGATTTGAATTAAAAAATAAAATTGAGGCTTGGGTAATGAGTTAGTGCTACTGTTTCAGCTGCTGTTTCTCTAGATCCATTCTACTGATTCTGCCCCACTTCTGTCAACACTCCTCTTTATTAATATTGTTTATGCATTAGCATTATGATCTACACAGCTTGTCCACAACAGTAATCCATTATGTTTTCCCTTAAATATAATTTTTAGATTCCTCCTATAGTAAGACCATGTGTTCTGGAAATGTATGCACTTCATAGGAAGAACTAACATCCTTCAGGTTGTGATAAAACATCTACAAGCTGCCTGCACTGGCTCTTAACTTTGCATTCCCCTCAAATTTAACTGTTGAGATCTTTCACCTGCAGGTTCAATTCATCACAGTTCCTATGACCAGGGAATGAGGCATATAAATATACTCCTTAGCTTTGTTCTGGGCTCCAAAAGTCACTTGTGGCCCAAAGCTTCTGAATTGATGTCTTTAGAATTAGCACTAAACTTCAAAGCACAAGCATACCTAGGAGATATTACAGATTTGATTCCAGGCCACCATAATAAAGTATTACATTAAAGCAAGTTGTATTCTCTTTTGCTGGTGGAGGACCTTGCCTTCAATCTGTAAAACAAAAACAAACAAACAAACAAACAAAAAAAGAACAACAACAACAAAAACAAAACAAAAAACCTTACGACATCTGCAAAGTACAATAAAGCAAAATGCAATAAAAGGAGGTTTGCCCGTTTTCAATAAGTTGTACCTTCTTCCTGATCTGCCATATGCCCCCCATACTTTTCACAAAGCTCCTAAAATTTTATTCCACTAAATATTTTCTCAATGAATCCTGTATTGAAGATTAAGCTTAACATCAATCACTGTAAATTACAATAGATCACTATTATAGCAGATATCGTTCTAGAGTATAGACACCAGCAACAAAACAGGATACAAAGTAAACAAAAATCCCAACCCTTGAGTTTGCATTTTAGTAAAAGACTTTGTATGCTTGAATAGGCAACCACTAAAATACATATATTTCCAAATATATAATGGCCCAAATAAAATAGAAAGTTATTTATCATACAGCTAAGTTATCAAAACTGTTCCTCTGGGTCAGGGTGGAGAAGAGACTGCTTTGTCCCATACATCTATTCAACATGTGGCTTTAAGATGGTAATGAGGTAAAATATTGAATAAACAGAGGAAAAATAAAGTAAAGCATGTAAAGCATTTGTGTCATTTTTTCTTTTAATTTTAATGTCTATTTTTCAGTTATATTTTACTTTCAATATTATTTTGTATTAGTTTCAGGTATATAGCATAATGGTTAGAAAATCATATACTTTACAAAGCATATTTCTAGTAGCTGGCACCATATATACATAGTTATTGCATTCCTATGACTATTCTCTAACTATCAACCTATAGTTCTCAATCCCTTCACCTTTTTAACCCAGTCCCTCAACTGGAAGTATTGCTATTCACTTTTGCTTAGATTCCATTGGATAGAACCAGTACTTCCCTTAGCCATGGACATGTGGGGACTCGGCCTCAGACCCTGTATATCAAGGGGCCTGTATTTTAGAGTAATTTATTTGATTTTTTTTTAATTTCTCTGGGTATCTGGAACTGGAGGGCTTTCCAAATAAGATACCTGCACCCCAGACTAGGCTGTATGTGAACATTTATCAATTTCTCACCTTGGCTTATCCTGTGACCCCCTATCTCATGGTGATGTCAACTAGATAATGCGGGAACTCTAGAACTGAAGACCACGAAGCCATCCTGAGATCCTTTGCCCAGGCTTTGGTTCCAGGAGGGTGGCCTCAGGTGTAAATCATTACCACAAACTGACATGTGTTTTATTTTGCTTTGCTTTGTTTTGTTTTGTTTTTCAATGTTGCCTGAGATTAGGGTGCCTGGATTGGGTGGCATGCTGATATGGAGTGACTCTGACTCATGTTGGGCATATGCTGAGTTTAGAGATCTAGGTTACCTACAATTAACACAAGTGTGGGACCATCTGTTTTTCATCATAAGCTCTCACTGGTCCACCTTCTGACTATGGTGATAACTCTGACCTGCAGTACCCACAGATAGTACCTAATGGCAGAAGATGTGTTTTTTTTTATTCTGTGAGTCCCTCCCTACTAGTACCTAATACCACATGTCAGACCATCCTCCTGGAGTGGCTAGACTTAAACATTTTGAAGGATTTTGAGATTATTACTCTACAATAACAAAGTGTCTTCTGATTATTGTTTTTTGACTCCAATAGAAGTGGTAGGATTGTGCTCATCCAACTCAGTCTTAAATTATTCCAGAAGATAGATGTAATTGCTCTTCTTGGTCCACTCCTAAGCCCTTAACTATCCTCTTCACTGATGGTGGTGTATGGAAAGCACTGGTGCAATAGACATTGAAAGAGATCACATTTTAAGAATTCAAGAGAAGTAATGGTTGGGACATGTACTCATATACTCTTTAATTATACAATTATACTCTGGAAACTTTAAGGTGACCAGAGATGAATTACCTTTTACACACTTCTGCATTCTTGGGATAATGTCTGCATTTGTGGTCATCACCAATGAAGCACAGTAAGAATCTCTGAGAAAGTCACTGAAAGCTGGTAATCTGACACAGCATAATGGGTAATGCAGCGTCTTGAATAATGATGTAATCAGCATTAAGTAAATCATATGAGGACCTGCAGAGGCAAGAGGATGTATAAGGTTTAGATTCAAACATGTTCCAAATGCCTTGCATTGTTAGTAATAACAGTATCACTACTAACCTCTCACAAAGGGAGAGAGGATACTAGCCAAGAGTATCATATTTGACAATAAAGAACCCAGAAAGGTTTCTTAAGCAGGAAGATATGGTGCCTGGAGACTATAGAGAACATTGTGTGCATGTATTGGACAGTAAATCAATACAGAAGTAACTATTCTCAGCCATTATTCTAAACTTTCATTGGTAAATCACTGTATTTCAAATAGACCCATAAATCATGCAACATATTTTTAATCTAATTAATAAAGGTCCCACAAAAAATATTTTCAAAAAAATGGTGGTGGAATACACGGATGTGTCCTGAGTCTTGTCCCTGAGCAGACAGAGAGAACACCTGAGGGTCACACTGGGAGTGTGAGTTGGTGAGTTAAGGGACAGCTATACTCCAGGAGAAGGTGGGAGACTACAGGATGGAGCTCCCCTGACTGGACAACCCCCACTGCTACTGGGTTTTTTCTCCCCCAGCCACCAACTCAGATATGGAGACTGCAATATCTTGAAAGGGAAAGTGGATGTTACTACAAGCCTGAAAATCTACAACTGCGACATCCATCAAATAGCTGCGAGCCCCAAACACCAGTTCCCAATTGGCGCAAACACTAGGATTCAGAGGTCAGATTTTGCTTGGGATAAGGTGAAGTCTCTGGTCCTGCAGGACAGAGAAATGCACACATTATGGGAGCCAAAGGACCAAGGGCACACTGCATCTAGAGAAATCCCTGGTTATTGGGCCTGGTATGACTCATGAATGTGGAAGGGGGTCCTCAGAGCTGCTAACAGAGGGGTCTCTAGAAAACAACCCATTTTGATCTGACACAGAACAGTTATTAAAGTGTGCAGACTGCTTGGACAAGAGCGGGGAAGAGGGACTGCACAGTTTTGATCTCTTCCCTCTTCATATCATTGCTTCTAATTGCTAAGCCCAATACATAGGATCTCCTAATTGGGGACACCCTGGAAGTCTGCAGGGGAAAGTTGTTTTTCTGGAACCTAGGAATCAGAGCAGAGAGTGACTGTCGAACAACCAGCTCTGGGGCAGCCCACTCCCACAAAAGAGTGTTGAGTACCACAGGGAAATCAAGATCTAAGCACAGGCTAGAGAGAACCTATAGTCTTGCAGGTCAACATCAAAACACTGCCACAAGGGGCTGACTGACAAATTGATTCTTGTGTAATCACAAATAAAAGAATAAAGTGATTAAGACACACCACCTGCTTAAAAACCAGGACTGGTTTACAACACTGAGCAACAGTGGGATTCAGGGAACTGCAATACTGTCAGAACTGAGAAACAGGCATGCCAAACAGAACAATATAGAAAGTGAATGAACTTCACTATTGCACATTCTATTTTTTTTATTTTATACTTTTTTTATTTTTTCATCTTTTACTTAAGACACTAACTTTTTATTTATCCTACTTATATATCAAATTTCCAATCCCCTGCTCCAAGTCCATACACACATCTCTCTTCTCTGTCTTCACTATCCAAAAATTGTTTTTCTCTCTGTCCTTTGTTGTTGTTTGCTTGAATGTTGATTATATCAATTTTTTATACTTTTTTGTAAGATTGTTTTGCTTATTATTTTTGTTTTGTTTCTATTTGCTTGGTTTTTGTTTGTTTTTTACTTCTGTTTTTCCTCACCTCCCATAATAGTAGTTGTTGTTTATTGTTTGTATTTATCTCCAGGTACTTATTGCTGGCATTTATTGGTATTAGTGGCTGTCCTATTCAAGTTTTCTCCCCATATATATATAAAATATGTTCACTTTTCTTTCTTATTCTCTTTCTTTTCTCTCTCTCTTTTTTCTTTTTCTTTTTCCACTTCTCCCAATTTCATTTTGGTACTCTTTTCTTTTCTTTTCTTTCCATTCCTTTCTTTTCCTTTTCTTTTCTTTCCTTTCCTTTTCTTTTCTCTCTTCCTCTTTCTCTCCTATCCCATAATTTGTATCTCTGGTGGACACCTTTATTTGTGGCTATTATATCGTGAATACATTTGTGTTCAGTGTGTTTTTTTATTTGTGGCTACTATATCATAAATACATTTGTGTTCAGTGTGTTGTGTGTTACGCCTGGTTGTGTTGTATGCTATGCCTTTGAATAAACACAGGAGAGAGAGAAATACATAACCAGACACCTGGAGAAGAGATACCATAGGGAGACAAAGAAACAGCCCAACTATGAAAGAAAAGCAGGTATCACCAGAAAAGGAAGTAAACGAAATGCAAGCAAGCGACATGCCAGAGAAATAATTCAGAGAAATGGCCATAAGGTGGCTGAAAAGAATGGACACAAATTCCACAATATGAGTAAGAGCCAAGAGGAAACGAAGAAGAACCAAGAAGAAATGAAAACTGACATAGCTGCTGTAAAGAAATCAATAGAAAGCATCAAGAGTTGGCTAGAAGAAGCAGAGGACCACATCAGTGAGCTAGAAGACAAGGTAGAAAAAAATACTCAGGGTAGAGCATCTTCTAGAAAAAAAATTAAAAGCAGGAGGATAGCCCAAGGAACTTTGGAACAACAAGAAACAAAACAACATGGCATTATAAGGGTGGCAGAAGGAAAGAAAACTGAGCAAGGAATAGAAAACCTGTGTGAAGAAATAATGAAGGAAAACTTCCCTGATATAGGGGGGAAAAAAACACAAATCCAAAAAGTTCACAGAGTGCCAAGCAGAATGAACCCCAAAAGACTGAAACCAAGGCACATTATAATTAAGTTGGAAAACAGCAATGACAAAGCAAGAATCTTAAAAGTGGCCAGAGAGAGACAGAAAGTTACCTACAAAGGAACCCTCATCAGACCCATGACTGATTTTCCAACAGAAACTCATCAGGCCAGAAGGGAATGGAATGAAATATACAAAGTCATGCAAAGGAAGGATCAGAATCCAAGAATAGTGTACCCAGCAATGCTATCAATCAAAATTGAAGGTGAAATCAGGAACTTCACAAACAAAAAAAGGACTAAGGGAATTTATTACCATCAAACCAGCAATGCAAGAAATGCTAAAGGATCTGTTGTAATAAAAAGAAATATGAAGCAAAGAAAGAGCACAGGAGTAAGGAATAAAAATGGTGACAAATAAATACCTATCAATAATAACTTTAAATATAAATGCATTAAATGCTCAAAAAAAAAAAAAGATACAGTGGTACCTCGAGATACGAGTGCCCTAACATACAAGATTTTTGAGATAGGAGCCATCGAGCAAGTGATTTTTGCTTGAAAATATGAGCAACATTTGAGATAGGAGTAATCACGCGGATCGGCCGGCTCCACACGACCCACCAGTTTACCACGACTTGAGCATCTCATAGTTTCCCACACCTCAAGGTTATGAGATGAATTAAACTCCTATCTCAAGGTGCCAATGTATAGGATAATGGATTGGATAAGAAACATGATCTATATATCTGCTGTCTATAAGAAACCCATCTCAGGATAAAAGATACACACAGACTGAGGGTAAAGGATTGGAAAATGGTTATTTAGGCAAATGGAAATGAAAAAAGATCTGAGATAGTAATAGTTATGTCTGAAAATTAGATCTCAAAGTGAAGGACATAACAAGAGATAAGGAAGGCGACTTTATAATACTAAAGCGAGCAATCCAATAAGAAGAAATAACTCTGGTAAACATATAAACACCCTATACAGGAGCATATAGATATATAAAAAGAAAAAAAAAACTACTGGAGGATATCAAGGGAGAGATTGATAGTAATACTCTCAGAGTAGGAGATTTTAATACCCCACTATTACCATTAGACAAATCTTCTAAACAAAAAATCAGCAAAGACACATCAATCCTAAATGATTCACTAGATCAAATGGAATTAGTTGATACCTTCAGAACACTTCACCCCAAAGCCACAGAATATACATTATTCTCAAGTTCACATGGGTCATTTTCAAGGACAGACCATATGTTGGTCATAGGCAAAGTTTCTTCCAATTCAAGAAGATAGAAATCATGATATCAAGCATCTTCTAAGATTACAGTGGAATAACACTGGAAATCAATTACAATAAAAACAATCCAAAGAAATCAAACATATGGAGACTAAACAGCATGATATTAAAAAATAGCTGGGTAACCAGAGAGATCAAGGAAGAAATAAAAAAAAAAAAACACATCATGGCAACAAATGACAATAAAAAATACAATAATCAAAAATCTATGGGACACAGTAAAAGCAATCTTGAGAGGGAAGTTCATAGCTCTACAAGCCTACTGGAAAAAAAAAAGAAACGATGGTAATAAATTACCTAACCCTAACCCTACAATTCAAAGAGCTAGAAAGAGAGCAACAAGAAAAGCCCAGTGTAAGCAGAAGGAAGGAAATAGTAAAGATCAGAGTGTAGATAAATGACATAGAGACCACAAAAGATCAATAAAACCAAGAGCTGGTTCTTGGAAAGGATAAACAAGATTGATGAACCTCTAGCTAGGCTCACCAAGAAGCAAAGAGAGAAGATCAAAATAAACAAAATCAGAAATGAAAGAGGTGAAATAATGGACCCCACCAAAGTACAAAGGCTGGTTGAAAAATATTATGTACAACTCAATTCCAAGAAAATGGACAATGTGGAGGAAATGGACATATTCCTAGAAAAATATAACCTTCCAAAACTCAATCAGGAAGAATCTAAACATTTCAATAGCCCAATAACTATGGAAGAAACTGAAGCAGTCATCAAAAAGCTTCCCGCAATCAACAATCCAGGGCCTGATGGCTTCACAGGGGAGTTTTACCAAACATTCAAAAAAGAATTAAATCCTATCCTCCTCAGACTATTCCAAAATTCAACAATAAAGAACACTTCCAAGCTCCTTCTATGAAGCCAGCCTCATCCTAATACCAAAACCAGATAAAGACAACACAATGAAAGAGAATTACAGGTCAATATCTCTCATGAACATAGATGCCAAAATCCTCAACAAAATGTTAGCAAATTGGATCCAGCAGTACATCAGAAAGATCATACACCATGATCAAGTAGGATTTATCCCAGGAATGCAAGGATGGTATAATATCTGCAAATCAATAAACGTGGTCCATCACATAAACTAATTGAGGGATAAAAATCACATAGTCATATCAATTGATGCAGAAAAAGCATTTGACAAAAATCCAACACCCTTTCTTGATAAAAACTCTCAACAAGGTGGGAATAGAAGGATCATACCTCAACATAATAAAAGCCATATATGATAAACCCATAGCTAACATCATACTCAATGGGCAAAACTAAAACCATTTCCTCTAATAACAGGAACAAGATGAGGATGCCCACTCTTAACACTCCTGTTTAACATATTATTGGAGGTGCTAGCCATGATGACCAGAAAAGAAGAAATAAAAGGCATCATAATTGGAAAAGAAGAAATAAAGCTGTCCTTATTTGCAGATGACATGATACTCTACGTAAGAAACATGAAAGATTCCACCAAAAAACTAATAGACTTAATAAATGAATTTGGCAATGTAGCAGAATACAAAATTAATGCCAAGAAATCTATGGCATTTCTATACACTAATAGTGAACTTATAGAAAGAGAGTCTAAAAAAAGCAATCCTATTCACCATCCCACAATAAAAATTAAGATTCTTAGGAATAAACTTAACAATGGAGGTAAAAGATCTATCTGCAGAAAACTACATGACACTGAAAAAGGATACAGAGGAAGACATAAACAGATGGGAGAGCATATCATGCTCATGGATTGGAAGAATCAACATCATTAAAATGTCCATACTAGCCAAAGCAATCTACAGATTCAATGCATTCCCCATTAAAATACCAACAGCATATTTCACAAACCTAGAAAGAACTCTCCAAAAATTCATCTGGAACAAAAAAAGACCACAAATAGTTGCAACAATCCTGAGAACGAAGAATAAAGTTGATGGGATCTCAATACCAGATTTCAAGCTGTATTACAAAGTCACTATTTTCAAAACAGCCAGTACTGGCACAAAAACAGACATATAGACTATGGGAATAGAATAGAGAATCCAGATATCCACCCAAACCACTCTTGTCAATTAATATTTGACAAAGGAGGCATGAACATACAATGGAGTCAAGACAGTGTCTTCAACAAATGGTGTTGGGACAATTAGACAAATACATGCAAAAAAATGAAACTAGACGACCAACTTACACCATACACAAAAATAAACTGAAAATAGGTAAAGGACTTAAACATAAGATAGGAAACCATAAAAATACTAGAGTAATCCACAGGCGGCAAAATCTCAGACATATGCCAAAGAAATTTCTTCATTGATACTGCTCCAAGGGCAAAGGAAGCTAAAGAGAAAATAAACAAATGGGACTACATCAAAATAAAAAGCTTTTTCACAGCAAAAGAAACCATCAACAAAACAATAAGAAAGCGCACTGTATGGAAGAACATAATTGCAAATGTTATCACTGATAAAGGTTTAATCTCCAACATCAACTTGTACAACTGAATAAAATGGCCCAGTAAAAAAAATGGGCATCAGACTTCAATAGAATCTTTTCAAAAGAAGCAGATGGAAAGCCAAAAGACAGGAAAGCATCCTCAAAGTCACTAATTTCCCAAGAGATATAAATCAAAACAACAATGTGATACCATCTCATACCTGTAAGAGTGGCAATCATCAACAAATCAACACAGGACAAATGTTGGCAAGGATGTGGAGAAAAAGGAACCCTCATGCACTGCTGGTGGGAATGCAGACTGTTGCAGCCACAGTATGGAGTTTTCTCAGAAAACTAAAAATGGAACTCCCATTTGACCCAGTTATCCCACTCCTAGGAATATATCCTAAGGAACCAGAAACATCAATTAGAAAGGATATATGCACCCTTATGTGCATAGCAGCACAATTTACAATAACTAACATTTGGAAACAGCCTAGGTGCCCATCAGCAAATGACTGGATCAGAAAACTATGGTACATGTACAGATGAATACTACGCTGCCATAAAAATGAAGGAATTCTTACCATTTGCAACAACCTGGATAGAACCAGAGAGCATTATGCTAAGTGAAATAAGCCAGTCAATAAAGGAGAAGCATCACATGATCTCACTCACTTATGGATAATAAAGTACATTATGAACTGATGAACGAAAAGGTAGATACAGAGGCAGTAAAGCATCAAAAAGACTGTCAAATTACAGTGGGATGGTTAGAGGGAGGTGGGGAGATAAGAGATCAACCAAAGGACTTGTATGCATGCATATAAGCATAACCAATGAACGCAAGACATTTGGGGGTTAGGACATGCATAAGAGTGTGGTGGGGGTGTATGAGTCTCGCCTGGACCTGGGATTCCGTGCCATAGGATAAGGGGTTCAGTGTAGTTGGGAGTCTCGTCTCCCGAAGTAGGCCAGGTACTCCACTGCCAGCTCTCTCCATGCACGCCTCTGCGTACCTCAGCTTTTTGCCAGCTCAGCTTTTTGCCATTCCTCTGAGTCACTATGAGCGGCTCTCTTTCCTTCTAGTTGTAAGAATTTCCACTCAGCCAACTTTCCTGTGGTTCTGGATAATGTCTGTTCTGTCTTTTACTTGTAGTTTTGAAATTGCTGTGCGAGGCAGCAGCTTAAGTGTTTCCTTATGCCACCATCTTGGTTTCTCTCTTACACTTTGTTTTAAAAAAAAACTCTTGTATTTAGGATTACTTATATTGAATGTAGAAAAAGAAAGCACTAGTGAAAGAATACAGCAATTTTTTATTAAAACAGACCTTTTTCTGTAGGTCACTACATAAAGATATTACATCAGCCTAGATCAGTGGTCAGTAAACTGAAGCTCGCGAGCCACATGCGGTTCTTTGGCCCCTTGAGTATGGCTCTTCCACAAAATACCACGGCCTGGGTGAGTCTATTTTGAAGAAGTGGCATTAGGAGAAGTTTAAGTTTAGAAAATTTGTCTCTCAAAAGAAATTTCAATCGTTGTACTGTTGATATTTGGCTCTGTTGACTAATGAGTTTGCCGACCACTGGCCTAGCCCATTATTTTAAGTCACTAAATATCCATTAACATTTTAATAAAATAATTTATTCCTTCTACCTACAAATAAAATTGCTGGGAGACATGTACAGGTTCTTGAAACTTCATTCAGGAATACTGATTTCAAAAACTAAGAATGATTACAATTCTTATATAATATTTGAAGATACATAGATGGCATTGAGAATGCACATTGTGAACAAGGAAGAAATGGCAGGTTAAAAAAAAATTAGCTCATTTCTGAAACCATTTACCTTGTAAACATAGTGACTGTTACATTTTCCCTCCTTCATCTTTAAATTGTTAGCTACAATATGACTACAGTGGGCACTGATACCAGCCTCCTTTATTACTTGGTAATCCTATAACATTCCAAGAATTCTGATCCTTGCCCTTTTCCTCATTTTTCACCATGAGCTTCAGATGGGTGAAAGGAAGCAGGAATCAGTGCATACATAATCTGTCATTCCTGATGTCATAGGATGCCAATGTCTGACCCTGAGTGTAGATTTTTCCAAGACCATATTTCTAGTTTCTAAGCTAGAGGCAAACTTCTCCACACTGTGGGTGGCTTTGTAAGTCACCAAACACATCTTAGATGCTGCAATTCAGAAGGGTTTACTCAGAACAATATGCACAATCCCTTTAAATCAGGAACAAAACTTCCTGAAACAGTGTATAGGCTATCTGATGACCAAAGATCCATCAGTTATCTTAGATCACTTTTAGCATCAGCACTCTTTTTTTCTCTAGACTAAAATGTGCATTTACTATATTTTGCACAATTATTAATTATATTATTAATTTATTAGCCTTGGATGGGTAAAGAACTAAAATATTACCTTTCTATTCTGCCCATTGATGGAGACTATAAAATGCTTTTCCCTCGTTCATCTTTAAATTTTTAGCTATAATGTGACTACAGCGTGGGCACTGATGCCAACATTCTTTATTACTTGGGAACCCTCTAATGTTCCATACTCATTAGAATGTTTACTATTCCAAATAGCAAATAGCTGGGCAGTACTGGGTCTCACTGATAACAGCCAAGCCCAACTCCTTCATTGTCCCTGCTTAACATTTGGTTTCTCAGCTTGGTGCCATGTTCCTGGCATTTGTTTCTTTCTTTTCATAGCTGTGTGAATTGTGTATGCATACCCAGAGACCTATTTGCAACCGACCTTTTTGAAAAAGCAATAGAGTAAATAAATTCACTTTGAGTTCTTTATATCATACTCAATGTGTAGACTTGATGCCAATGCAGGAGCAAAGTCACTATTGACATCTTCTTGAAATTTATGTTTAGGGAAAATAAAGACTGTGGTTTAGGGGTGGGATAAGATAGGTGAAGGGTGGGTACTTGAGAAATAAGTTTAAGGAGGCAGGAAGAGGAGAGGGCTTGGGGAAGGTGCTGGTCATCTGAACTATGAGGCCCAGTGAAGGTAATGTGGCTTTTAGGGCAGCAGGGGGCCAGAGGAAGGTCAAGTTTGCCTGCAAAAAAGCCTTCAGCTACACTCCAACTAACAAGGAAATGTAACCCTTTAAATTGCATTTCCTGGACTAAGAAAAACAGAACAGAGACATAAAATCTTTCGGAGTAAGATATTCTTTTTTATTACTGAAAAAAAAAATTACACAGAACAGAGATATTCACAATACGTAATATGAGTAAATTGAGCTAGTGGGGATTTTAAATGCATATTTTCATGTGCATAGATTAAAAATGTTTAGTTACATTCTATAGATTGTTTTGTATTACATGCGCTGTATCCATTTACTTTCAAATATATCTTTTACCTGTTATTGTTACTATGAGCTGGACTTAGAAATATAGCCTCGTTTAATATCTAATAAAGTTATTCTCATCATTACATGGTTTCTTTTCAATGATGTTTGGCTAGGAAATTGTATCTACAAGTGCACTTATGAGACACATGATTAATTCAATTGCATCTGTTTCTGGCTGTGGTCCTTTTTATCTGGAAACTCCTAAAATTGGGTAACTTTGGAATATTGTTTACTATATTTTAATATCAAGGTAATTTAGTTAAAATTAAGTATATTGTCAACTTTCCATGCCAGAACCATGGTCTAAAATCATGCCAGTTTATTGTTATTTTCTATGTCCATATACTATAAAACGTATATTTTGTATGTATTCCAAACAAAAGCCTTTCATTTTATACTAACTGAATTCATACCATTTTGTCTGCTAAATGTTTAGAAAAATATTTTAATTTGTAATGTAAATTATGTTTTAATTTATATATAAGCTAATCTATAATTGTAATTTATATATAAATTAAATTATGTAATATATTGATATAGATATATAAATTATAAATATACAAATATATATTAATACATAGAGATATACATGGCAATCTCCTACCTTACTGAATGTGTCTGGTTCTAATGAGGATAAAAACAAAGTTATGTGGATTGAGAATCCAAGATGGCGGCATAGGTAAGCACCTACACTGCTGCCTCGCACGACAATTTCAAAACTACAACTAAAAGACAGAACGGACATCATCCAGAACCACAGGAAAGATGGCCGAGTGTAAGTTCTACAGCTAGAAGGAGAGAAAGGGGCTCACAGAAACCCAGAGGAGCTGCAAAAAGCTGAGGTATGGAGACGCGCGCACTGAGAGAGCAGGTGCCTGAGTACCTGGCTGGCTTTCTCTGGCAGGAGAGAAACGGAGACTCCCAACGGCATTGAACCCCTTATCTTATGACACTAAACCCCAGATCCAGCTGAAACTCATATGGGGGGAGTTAGTATGGACTGTGAAAAGGGAGAGGTGCATGGAAATTTAGGGGAGTCGCAAAAGATTGGAGGTCTGGTAGCGCACACGCATGGCACTGCTGGGAGGACAGATTGCTGATTGTGCCGCTGGCTTTCGAGAGTGGGCAGGAGACAGACCATCCCAACTGTGCCACTTCTGAGTCCACTGGGCCCATATTTTGGGCGAAACCCTGGAGACCTAGACTAAGTGCGCAAGGGAGCTGGAAAGGCAGCGGTCTAGAGGCATTGCAGGCATGCGCGCACAAGGACCGCTCCAGTGATTACCCAGTCACGTGAGACTCGGGGGCCATGGAGGGCGGGGCCGACTGGAAGGCAAGGCAGTCCCTTAAGCCCTGAAACTCCACCCATCCCAAGCTCAACAGAGGCTCCTTCAGTTTTGCAAGTCTGGTATCATAAGGCTGAATTCAACACAGAAGTTTCCTGAAATAGTGAAAATGCCGAGACAAGGGAAGGGATCACAAACAAAAGAAATGGAGGAAAAAAAACACAACTGGATATAGAGTTCAAAACCACGTTTATAAGGTTTTTCAAGAATATGCTAGAAAAGTTGGATAAATTTAGCGAGAGCCAAGAGGAGTTGAAAAAGGACCAACTAGAGATGCAAGAGCCAACTAGAGATGGAAAAGGTCCAACTAAAGATGATAAAGGACCAAATAGAAATTAAACATACACTGACTAAAATAAAAAATATTTTACAGAGTCCTAATAGCAGACTAGAGAAACATGAGAATCAAATAAAAATTTTGAAATATAAAGAAGCAGAAAACACTCAACTGGAAAAGCAAGAAGAGAAAAGAATCCAAAAAATGTGAACATAATGTAAGGAGACTCTGGGACAGCTTCAAGCGTACCAACATCAGAATTGTGGGGGTGCCAGAAGAAGAGAGAGAGCAAGATACTGAAAACCTATTTAAAGAAATAATGACTGAAAACTTCCCACATCTGGTAAAAGAAATAGACTTACAAGTCCAGGAAGCACACAGAACCCCATATAAAAGGAATCCAAAGAGGAC